>CAUYLG010010925.1:0-59623 GCA_963573385.1 Cacajao melanocephalus | reverse complement strand
CAGAGCTGGACCTTCCTGGTTCGGCTGTGCTTGCTGTGAAACTCTCAGTCCTCAGCATTTCCAATTGCTGTTCTCCTTGTGGGGATGGGACCAGCCGAGCCTGACTCAAAGGGCACCCCATCCCGTATACTCCGCACCGAGAAGCACCGTGCAGGGGCGCCGGCAAAACAGCCACGCCGGCCGAAAAAGTCGTACTGGCGACCCATGTGGCTCCTCCGCTGGGAATCTCCCAGTCTGTGGGCGACAAAAATTCGTCTGAAAGTGCGGCATCCACTCGCTCTCTGTGCTTTCACTGGGAGCTACAATCCTGAGCTGTTGTTAATCGGCCATCTTGGATCTCTCTCCTCGGAATTTATTTTTATGTGTGATATGAGGTAGATAGGGGTTCTAATTTTCCTATTCAAAGAGATACCCAATTCTTTTTATTTTATTTTCTTTTATTTTCTTTTTTTTTTTTTTTTTTGAGACAGAGTCTTTTTCTGTCTGTCTCCCAGGCTGGAGTGCAGTGGTGCGATCTCAGCTCCCTGAAATCTCCGCCTCCCGGGTTTAAGGGATTATCTTGCCTCAGTCTCCAGAGTAGCTGGGATTACAGGCATGCACCACCACACCTGGCTAATTTTTGTATTTTTAGTAGAGACGGGATTTCACCCTGTTGGCCAGGCTGGTCTCAAACTCCTGACCTCAGGTGATCCACCCACCACAGCCTCCCTAAGTGCTGGGATTACAGGCATGAGCCACTGCGCCCAGCAAGATACTTAGTGCTTTTAACATTCACCTGATAGTCCATTGTTTCTCATTTCTTTTTAATATTTTCTTTTTATTCAAAAAACAGCCCTGTCAAACTATTCATTAATTTGACATCTACTATTCTGGTGTTCGTGATATCTCAGATACAACGTGAGTATTTTCTATTAAGTCAAAAAGAAAACTTTTTTTTTGAAGCAGAATAATTTATTAAATCAAGAGCTAAAGAAAAAAGGTCTCTGTCACTAAAGTTTTTTATCATTAGAGTCATAAATAATCAAAAGAGGAAGAGAGCATAGTACAGATTTTCCAGGCTGCTCATTTTCCCAGATGAGAAACTAAGACCTAAGTGGTAGGGATAGATTAAGAACCAGAACATGAGGGTCTTCATTTCCAGGCCAGTGGCATTTTCTCTTTACTAGGTTGGTTGCTTCTAGTGTATCACTTTATAATATAGATGTGCGAAGTCTTTTAACACTTTCATTAAAATATTTACTTGTTTACATTCATTTATAATTTCTAATATGTCCTCGTTGAAAATCAGAAAATAACATTTCTTTAAATAATAATTTTTAATATAAACTCTTTACAAAGCTAAACTGGCCTCTCCTCTCATCCTCCAATTATTTTGAATTAGTAAAAAAACCTTTTTTATTGGCCCCACTCTCATAGAAACCACAGAGTCATTAGCAATAGAAGGCATACAGACGATACTATATTGGCTTGTAAGGATAATTGGAAGTTTACTGATAAAAATCAATTTTTATTGGCCCACTTACACTCCATAATAAGGCTACTGTGGCGCTTCCTGCTCAAGGCACATAAGTGAGAGTTGGTGCGTATTTGATTTTAATAAATACTGTCTGTGGGAAGCCCAGACATGAACGAACAGATGTTGGAACCATATGATAATAGTGTGGCAGTGTAAAAAAACCTGTGCATTTATATGGCACACCTGGTGTTTATGATACTTTTGCAACTTTTAGAACTACAGCATCTGGCCCTTTGCTGCTGTTCTTTAATTTTCAAATACCCAGGATCTTATGTCTCTTGCAGTGTAGACATGGCCATCAGGAAAAAAAAAGGCGGTAAACATGTCATGAATCTTGCAGAGAGAGCCCACTGCCTCTCTACAGGGAACTTGCATTAAAGTCATTAGTGAAATTTTAAAATATGAGGAAACATTTAGATCAGCCTTTCTCACCTCTTCTTAACAGGCAAGAAGGATTTACTGAAGGATGCCTGGATAATCTATCCATGCTGTAAATTTTCCCAATATTTTAAATTTGCAATAAAGAATTTATGGGGAATATCTGAAATAAATATAGGACTATAGGATCTATGTTATGGAACTTGCATTCTATTTGATTCAAATGATGTAGGTTGAGGCAAGTGGAGATAATTTGATAACTATAGTTTAATTAAATTTGGTGATTTTTCTCTGAGCTTTAGGATGCATTCGTGTGTTAAAAGATATCAAATGTAAAACAGTTCATCTAAATTTTCAATTGTTTTAATGAGTAAATCAGAATAATAGCATAAACGCACCCAAAAGCTGATAGAAATCATTTGGCACACACACATGACTTTACAGTAAAGTTCATTTAGTAACTCTCTAACTTTTATGAGGTTTTCTGGACCAAAACGTAGAGGAAACTTCAGAGTAGTGAATAAGGTCTGAAGTCATAGTCTCTGAAGATGACCCCAATTTGGGCAAGACACCTTTTTCAGAAAACACATCCTACTTGGATTTTGTAATGATGAAACTGCCAGAGTTTGTAAGATACCAGACTTATATTAAGACTTTCGTAAATCGGATAGATGTCAGTGACAAGAAAATCCTTCAGATGACTACCTGAAACCCCTAAATCAGGGGTAGAAAACATTCAGTGGGCAATTGTTCATGGATTCTTTCTCATTGATCACCAGAAACCTTCAACACAGGGCCCCAGGAACCCATTGTCAAACATTCAGAGTTGGTTTATGAGAAAATATATTTGTCATCCACATCCTTAAGACATCATAAGCATAACCCAACTTCAGTGTTTATAATGTTTGAAATGCAATTATTATTACGGTTGAGTATAGTTTAATTTATTGTTTCAGAGCCAAGTGGGCCACAGAAGAAAGGCGACTTGGATAATTAGCAGCAGCTCCAAAGACACCTTTCTAATAGAACATGTTTTTGCCCTCATTTGAAGCTGAACTTTTCCTAAAAACTGATTGTTAAATCTTAACCGTTATCATAAAGGGTCAAAATGCTACCAGAACTTGGCCATCTTTACCCATAGCCAGGCGCCTAATTCAGTTATTCCTGATTTAGGTGACATACCGTGGTGACTATGCAAGATGAGAAAGGGCACTGATTTTAGAACATTGAGCTTTTCCATGTCAGTGCTCTGCCATAAATCTCTATTTTATATCTCTATCCTTGAGCAAAAAGGCAAACTTCAAATGTCAAGTACAGATAAAACTAAATGAACCATAACAAATTTGCTTTATTTTTGAGTAACATAAAAAGGAGAGACAAGTATACATAGTATTTGGGCCTTCTCCTTATTGACTCTGAATTGCTTTAAAAGTATCTATGCTATTTCTTTAGCCTGGGTTCCCCCAGGAACAGAATCTGAAAGAAAAGTTTATATGTGAGTAAGTGTATTTGGGAAAGTGATACCAAGAGCAGGAATGAGGGACAGGGAACATGAAACAGGAAAGGAGAGAGAACCAATTCAAGTATACATTACCAGCCGAGCCACCACGATGGGTGCTCAGTCACGAAGGCCTATCTCATTAGCTTCACAAAATGCAACCCAAGACCATCCATCTAAAAGGAAGGGAAAAGCATTTAACCAACAGCTCTGCCCCTCATTGGCTAAAGATTGCCCTACAGGGTAGTAATTTTCCCTACCCTACTTCCAGGTCGCTCTGGTTTGAATGTCAAATACCCTGTTGGAGCATTTTTCACGAAGGAATCAGAGAAGCAAGAGGCATTTGTGGCTGACCAAAGACAAGGCACTGTTTGATGGCCCCTTCATCAAAGCTGTTTAAAGCCTGCTCAGTCACACAGGTATGACTCACTGGGAGATGAAACCAGAAGTGATGCATAAGAAACATCCAATATTCCCTGTACAAGGCCTGTCAATAAAAATTATTAAACTATTTTATATTGCAGTGACAAGCCAAAGAGGAGTTTATTTTTTACAATAGTTGTTTTTTAACTCTCGCATAATTTAAGCCTGAACTGTAAAAGTTTGCTCCCCTTTCAATTAGTATTAATGAAATAATGCTACTGAGATTGGTTACATGATAAGCACCATGGAACTGATGAAAAATGGATTTTTTTATTAGTGTTTTATCCTTATTAGCAAGGAAATTCCACAATCATGCCTTTACACATAATTTTGAATAAGCAGCTTCTTGTAATTATGAAATACACAGTTATAGAATCTAATTTAAATAATTCCACTTATTCTCTGAGGTTTGTAATCACATCTATGATTTTGTTCAAGACGAAAGTTGACAGGTTTACCTTTTGTGAAAGAAAACAATTTACTCATCAACAAAATCTTATTGTATCATAATTGCTAACATGTCTATTTCTCTTTCTGGCATTGATTTGAAATATTTTGAAATAATGAAATTGTTAGAACTCAACTTTGTGGATATACTTCACAGAACTCCTGCTTAGCCCATTTGCTAAATCTACCCATGTATATATCACGCATATTGAGAATGGGGGGAGGGTTGAGAGTGGAAGCGATAGAAGTTCATTTTTGAAGGCTGAATTATTAATACCTGCCATTTACTAAACTCTCAAAATGTGTTAGTCACTGTGTCAGCTAAATGTTTTTTCATATATTATGTCATTTAACGCTCATCAAATAGGTATCCCTGTTTCACAGATAAAGGAAACTGAAGCTCAGAGAGGTTGAGTAATATGTCCATGGTCACATAGTCATAACTGATATAGTCAGGATTCAAACAAGTGTGTTTCACTTCATTATTCAGGCTGTTATTTTGCAGTGTGCTCCCCTAATTTAGATGCCTGGAATGACCAGAATAAAACCTATACATCTCTGTATATGGAATCCATTAGAAATCTGTTCCTTTGGTAAATGTCTGTAGCCAAGTGTCTGGAAGAATCTGTCACTGGTCCCTCTATGCGGCTTAGAGCCATGGACACCCTGTCAATCTTGGCTGCCCGGTGCTGTCTGTTTCCTCTCAGTTGCAGTCATACCACATTGCTTGGCTTTGTTTTGGAATGATCTGAGAGCATTCCAAGCAGCACATTATTCCCAAGAAAATAATAAGTAAAAAACAATCACATCTCTATTCATCAATTTTTCATCAAACTTACAGACGTCCATTTATAAGGTTTTTCATGAAATTTCTAAATATTACATTCTCAACTTCATTAACAATTTGAAAGCTTTGATGCCATTTGGGTCTCTTTCACTGGAATAGCCCACGCGACCTCCCTATTCACATTAAGACCACATCATCCCCATCCATATTCTCAAATGCTAAATTGAATAATACTCATTAAATATTAAATCTGTCCATTCTTTTAACATGACCCAGTAGGTACACAGGTACTTAAGGAAATTATTATCCCTTATTTCTTATCCAGCAAAAATGACCCAGCCTAGGCAAAGTAGTTAGAGACAATATTCTGCATTCCTTATTTCTAGAACCATGTGTAGCTTCACTTGGAAGCAACCACATTATCTCTGCCCCAGTCTCAGCAAATGATTCTCTATAATTGGTAATGCTTGACCAAATTAGCCTGTATGTCATGAACCAAGACTACTGAAAAAGCATGGCCTTAATTAATTGACAGATAGAATATGCCTTCGTACACATCCTAGTTCTTGTTGGAGCAGCATGTGTTCAATGGGTCATCACATCAAGACGTAGGTCAAATCTTTCATCTTGTTTTGCTTCACGTTTCCAGTTGACATATGATACATTTTGTGGTTATGAGAATGATTAAAGCACTATAAAAAGTGTCCGTAGCAATACAGATGCTCCTCAACTTACCACGGGGTTACATCCTGATAAACCCATTATAAGTAGAAAATATCATAGTGCATTTAATACAGTTAACCTACCAGACATCGTAGCTTCACCCAGCCTACCTTAAATATCCTCAAAACACTTACATTAGGCAAAATCGTCTAACACAAAGCCTATTTTATAATAAAGTGTTGAATATCTCATGTGATTTAGTAAATGCTGTACTGAAAGTGACAAACAGAAGGGTTGTATGGGTACTTGAAGTACAGTTTCTCCTGAATGCATATCACTTTCGAGTCAGAAAAATCTTAAGTTCAACAATCATAGTAAGTCAGGGACCGTCTGTGATTAGCTAACTATACATCAGAAGAACGAAAGACAATTAGAAAATTTGCTTGCCTAACTAAGAAGCTTTCCTCTGGGTTAGATTAGGGTTCTTTAGCTTTGGCAGGCTGTTAATGACACTTCCTTGATTGAGCAATGGGCATGTGATGGGGAGAGTTGAATTACCTACATGTTGAATGTGGAGATCAAGATCCTTTGTGACAGCTTGCAAGAGGGAGGGGGGAAAATGCTTTTCTGAGATATCCATGTTGCTGTCTCAAATTCTTATGTTGTCCCCTGGGCCATGGGAGGCTAAGTCAAGGCAGTCTAACTATTGTAGCAAAGAACTCTGATTACCAATGCCTAAACAGAACAAAGATTTCTTATTTACCACATAGTCCAACTAGGTGATTAGTGGGAAGCGTTCTACAGTGCCATTCAGGAGTCCAGACTCCTCTCACGATGTGATCTGCCATCCCCAGTGACTTCCTCTGTAACCTCTATTTCTGGCTGGGTGACAAGAGAAAACAGAATATGGAAAAGGTTCACCTGTTCTTTCCTGCCTCAGACAAGCCATGACACATCTGGCCTCCTCTCACATTCCAATGACAATCCACTAGTCACATGGCCCCACCTAGATGCAAGAGGGCTGGGAAATATAGGCCAGTGATACGCCCAAGAAAAAGAAGGAAATGAGTTTGCACCTGATACACCATTGCAGCACCTGTTTTTACTTTGTAACAGCATCACAAAATTCTATGACTTTGTTGGTTAACTTGAGGTTTACTTGTGTGTTTTTTTGAAATTTTGTGTTTGTTTGTTTATTTGGTCTGTCTCCCAAACAAAAATGTGCTGAGTACAATGACCGCGTCTGTGTCTTTCACTGTTATATTCCCAGAACCTGGCATAGTGTCTGGTACTTCATAGGCACTTAATTAACGAGTTGCTAAATGAATGAATGCCAGTGCTATGGTAAAAAAGATGAGGGAACAACTCTATTGGTTCCTTAATTCTAAGATGTACTACAGAATAACAGATTTTCAGTAGAGTAGGGGATCACCAGCATAATAAACATACATATCGATGGTAAGACAGATCCAGATTTCAAGAGTATTACTCTGAAAAAATGTACAAAAATTCATGATGATTCTAACTGATGGGCTCTGGAACGTTTCACTGAGAATGTGTCATTTGAGCTAATGGCAAGATGACATTGTCAGGTTTTAAAAAGTTGGGAAAAGACATGCTGGACATGGAAAATAGCATGCAGAAGGACTGCGCAGCTTCCTCCCTTTGGGAACAGCGAGTAATTTGACACAGTTAAGTGAAGTGTGCTTAAGGGAAGCAACTGGAGATGAGTCTGGAAAGGCAATGGGGTGTCATTGACAAGTTCCAAGCAAATAATTGACATTGTCAGATTTACGTTTTACAAAGTTTACTCTGGCAGCAGTAAGAGGGGTATGTAAATAGGGGGTTCTGAACGGGAGGAAACTGGTTATGAGGCTACTGGAAATGTAGGAGGTGAACGGAAGGGCAAGTGTTTGTTATATATCCCAGCTAAGCTGTCTCCTCGCTCTCCCGCAAGACAACATGAAAACTCACAATATAATCTCTTCTTTACAAAGGATAATTAATATAAATGAAAAGTGTAGAAAAGGCATTTGTTGTATGGAATTATTTGTTGTAGACAATTTCTCGTAACATCAAATTAGCTTGAACATCTTATGAAAAATAGAAATCACTTTGTAATACCTCTTCTTTTTTGAGACGGAGTCTCGCTCTGTCGCTCAGGCTGGAGTGCAGTGGCTCACTGCAACCTCTGCCTCCCAGGTTCAAGCGATTCTCCTGCCTCAGCCTGCCAGTAGCTGGGATTACAGGTGCGCGCCACCATGCTTGGCTCATTTTGGTATTTTTAGTTGAGATGGGGTTTCACCATGGAGGCCAGGCTGGTCTCCCAGGCCTGACCTCGTGATCCGCCCGCCTCAGCCTCCCAAAATGTTGGGATTACAGGTATGAGCCACGGCGCCTGGCCAGACCTCTTCTTTATAATGACATTATTTGTAATGTTCTATAGTAGTCCCTCCTTATCCACAAGGAGAACATTCTAAAACTGGACCCCCCATCCCAACCCTCGTGCTCCCAGTAGATGCCTGGAACCTCAGATAATACCAAACCCTATATGTACTATATTTTTTCAGTCTGGTAACAGAGACAGCTACTAAGTGACAAACGAGCAGGTAGTATAGACAGCATAGATATGCTGGACAAAGGAATGTTTCACTTCTGGGCAGGACAGAGATAAATTTCATCAAGCGACTCAGAATAGCATACAATTTAAAACTCATGAATTACTTATTTCCAGAATTTTCCATTTAACTTTTTAATATTCTTTTTTTTGTTTGTTTGTTTGTTTTGAGACAGAGTCTCACTCTGTCGCCCAGGCTGGAGTGCTGTGGCACGACTGTGGCTCACTGCAACATCTGCCTCCCAGGTTCAAGTGATTCTCCTGCCTCAGCCTCCTGCCTCAGCCTCCCAAGTAGCTGGGACTACAGTCCCGAGCCACCATGCCCAGCTAATTCGTTTTTTGTATTTTTAGTGGAGACGGGATTTCACTGTGTTAGCCAGGATGGTCTCAATCTCCTGACCTCGTGATCCACCTGCCTCGGCCTCCCAGAGTTCTGGGATTACAAGCGTGAGCCACTGCGCCCTGCCTCCATTTAATACTCTTAAACCACAGTAAACTGTGGGTCACTGAAACTGCACAAAGCAAGACCACGGATAAGGGGACACTACTGACTACTATATAGTGAAACCTAGTTTTGTCTTCTATTTTTCCATTCCGTCAACATTTCATCTCCAGCATCTATTAAACAACTCTTTATGTGGGGATGGGGTATTTTGCTCTCTCTATACCCATCCCCAGATCTATTCTTTCTCCTATATAAGTAAGAATTTATTAATTACGCTTCAATGTTTTATTTACAGATTTGAAGCACTCCTAACCTGCCTCTTGTTCTTGATAGCATTGGGATTACAGAGCTGAGAAATGAAAACCTTCTGATGACTTCACTCTATTAAATATATTGAAGGAGTTATCTTGTGCTTTTCAGATATATCACAGTCTAAATAAAAGAACACAGGCTATATAGTCAGACAGACGTAGGCTGAGTTCTAGCTCTACCCCTTATTAGCAGTGTGATCTTGGGCTGGTCACTTCATCACCACTTTATTGCAGGGTTGTGAAGAGTAAAATGAGCTACTGTCGGTCAAGGGCATTGCACAGGGCTCAATTAATACAAATAGCATTTTCACCTTCCAGGGTCATAGCCAGCCACCCAACCCCCACGTGCCTTCTTATGGCACAGATTCCAACTTTTATCTTCATATCAGCACTACATTTTGGCTTGCATTCAGACCGTAATTCAATTATATTTTCCCCTTTGTTATACTTATTTACAGAAAACATTTTTGTACAGCATTTGACAGGTTGTTTTCTCCAGTAGGGGCTCAGAAAACTATAGCCCCAAATAGGGTGTTTTGACATGCTGGACTAAAGAAACAGCCCCACGCTCTCTCTGACCTCCCTGCTACCCTCACACTTTTTTTTTTTTTGTTTTGGAGACGGAGCCACGTAGGCTGGAGTACAGTGGTGCATTCTTGGCTCACTACAACCTCCACCTCCCGGGTTCAAGCAATTCCCACCTCAGCCTCCTGAGTAGCTGCCATTATAGGTGCATGCCACCACACCCAGCTAATTTTTGTATTTTAGTAGAGATGGGGTTTCGCCATGTTGGCCAGGCTGGTCTTGAACTCCTGACCTCAGGTGATCAGTCCACCTCGGCCTCCCAAAGTACTGTGATTACAGGCATGAGCCAGCACACCCAGCCCTTGCTACCCTCACTCTTGTCTCTCAATCATGTGTCTCTCCAAAGCACAGGATGTGGACCTGGCTGTTTTCTGCAGTTTCTTTATCTATATAGACACCAGACCCACCAAAGAGGAACACAATTGCCTTTGATCTTTTCCTGAAATTATATTAATCAGAGAAGATTAAAATCCATATCACAGAGAAAGAGACTGAAAATTAAACACCACACCTAGGGTCCAGCAACCTTTATCCCAAACCATTGCTTGTTCTCCCTTCCCATTCAATTTCCAAAGAGAATCATTCACAAAATGATGTCTGCCCCCTGGGTTCATTCATTCTCCCCTAAAAGTTATTTACTTCTATACCACCATCTCCCTTTCCCTAGGAAGAAGGGTATATAAATATCTGAACCTCACCTGGATTCTTCTATGCTATGCACATTGAAATAAATCTGCACGTCTTTCTTCTTCCATTAATCTGCCTTTTGTCAGTTCCTTTTCAGCAAACTTTCAGAAGGGAAAGGGGAAGCTCTCCTTTGGCCCCTACATTCCTCTAAGTGGCAAGGCAGGCAATTCAGCCCATTTCACCCAGTCAGTAAGCATTATCTCCCACTAGATTTTATTTATTTATTTGTTTGTTTGTTTATTTATTGTAGAGATGAGGTCTTGCTATATTTCCCAGGCAGGTCTCGAATGCCTAGGCTCAAGCAATCTTCCCGCCTTGGCCTCCCAAAGTGCTGGGGTTACAGACCTGAGCCACCACACCTGGCCAAAATTTCATCTCTTTAAAGTTTGTTTCCTAGACCAGATGCAGTGGCTGAGGACCGTAACCCCAGCATTTTGGAGGCCAAGGCAGGAGGATTGCTTGAGCCCAGGAATTCTAGACCAGCCTGGGTAACATAGTGAGTGAGACCTCATCTCTATTAAAAAAAAAAAAAAAAAAATTAGCCAGGCCTGGTGGTGCATTCCCATAGTTCCAGCTACTCAGGAGACTGAGGTGGAAGGATCACTTAAGCCCGGAAGGTTAAGGCTACAGTGGGCTGTGATGGCACTCCAACCTGGACAACACAGTGATATCCTGCCTAAAAAATAATAATTCTTTTTCTTTGTCAGCAATCGATTAATTATAAAAAGTAAATCAATAGCAATCATTTCTTAGCTGCTACCTTTACTGTACACTTTGCGTTGTATCTTTCTCCCAGTTTGGTAGTACCATAATCGTATGTCCATATGATCCCCTCTTTAGACATTCTTTTTCTTTGTTTTCTAAAAGTTAGAAACAATGGTTCTCTCCAGGAGAAAGCTTCAGTGAAATCTTGATTTTCAGGCATTTCCAATTTAGTGTACACCACTTCATTTTCTTTTTCAGTGGGTGTTAATACTTTGGATTCAATCTTCTTGCCCTGAACTTTTATTGAGGTTTCAGCATTTTAAAGCCTTTTTCCACTCCCACACATCTAGTTATTCTTGGCCCATAACCATTTCATTCGGAGTCTGGCTCTGTTAATTTTTTGTTAACTTCTGAAAATCTCTACAAACATCCCTGCTTGTACTTCCTACTCAACTCCTTTGGTTCTGTGAACCTGATTGTATTAAAAACAGTGGCTCCTTGCCCTTCTGACTTTTTGTGTGTGTATGTGGTTGTGACAGAGAATCTTTTAAGAAGTTCTTAAGAGACTTTTATTTTATATTGTGTTTCTTTATTTGACAAGGTGGACGAAGATCACCTTTTCTGTGCAGCTTCTCCTCCCTTCACTAAAAGCCACTTAAAACATCAGTCAGTCTTGAAATCATTTGGAAAGTAAAAATCGTCTCTGTAATTTGAAGCATCTGCATCCTTTGCTAGTAGAGTTGATAAGACCATTACAAAGAGCACATCCTGCTTCCAATCTTTAGCAAGGGCCATCTCCAAAACCACTGAATTCTATCTAGAAAACACAATACAATCTTCTGTACTCTATGAACGTTTCTGCGATATTGCCTTGGATAAGTCTATGGCTTCATCATTTTCCACTGCTAAGCAAGTGGAATAAATGCATCCATAGTATTCATATCCTGTGCTCATGAATTGTTTTGCTTTACATCCTGGGGAAAAAGCAACATGCCAGGTCCCTAATTCAACTGGGCTCAACACATTTATTGAGTGCCTACTGAGTATCTAACTGGATACATGGACTGCATCTAATTCCTGGAGGATATTTTGATATTGACGAAGAAAATAGGAGGCCGGGAGTGGTGGCTCAAGCCTATAATCCCAGCACTTTGAGAGGCCGAGGTGGGCAGATCACTTGAAGTCAGGAGTTCTAGACCAGCCTGGCCAACATGGCGAAACCCTATCTCTACTGAAAATACAAAAATTAGTCAGGCATGGTGGCACGTGCTTATAATCCTAGCTACTCAGGAGGCTGAGGCACGAGAATCACTTGAACCTGGGAGGTGGAGGTTGCAGTGAGCTGACATCACAACACTGCACTCTAGCCTAGGTGACAGAGCAAGACTCCATCTCAAAAAAAAAAAAAAAAAAAGAAGATAGGAAAAAGTCTGGACTTCATTTTCCTTATCTAGAAAACATAGAAGCTGTTGGAAATTTTCAAATCTTCAAATTTGACTGAAAAGTCAATATTAATCTTGCTTATGTCTTTCTATTCAACTAAGATAATTTCTAACATTTGGGGAGGGGGCACAGAAAGCCTAGCTCACAAAAGACCTGAGCTACTTTAGATAACCAACTGAAGGAAGGTGAAAATGCTTGTATTTCCTGAGCGCCTTCTCCCTGATTAACCTGAGTCATCCTGTTACAGGTTAATCAGGTTAGATAGGTTTGAGCGAGGGCAGAGCAGGAGAGGGCTCTTCTCTACTACCTACTAGGAATGTCAGGTGATGGTTTGACAATTATCACACTGCCTCTCTAAAAATGATAATTCAGCAGCCAGTGCCAAGATGCCAGGAAGAACCAAGCTTCTGATGATCCACAGCTGTTAACATTAAATTGTTAATTCAATGCAGGCACCAGGGGTAAACTACTTCCTGGGCATGTGCGTAAAGAGAGAATGGTGAGGTATGACCTTCCAGAGACACTCCACTGGAAAAGGGAAGGAAGCCTCAGATGGGCATGTGTACAACTTCCTAAACACACTGCACATGTGGGCAGCCCACCCTAAGGGAATAAGCATGGGAAAGAGGAGAGCCTATAAACCCCTGGGATCACAGTTAAACAGAGCACTTGACCTTCAGACACTTACCCTTCATGTGCCTACTTGGGTCTCTACCCAGCATGCCTTCCTTTCTTTCCTGTTTGAAACCCTTTTTAAATAAACTTCCACTGCTGCACTGAAACTCACCTTGGTCTCTTCTTCTGCCTTATGCCCCCTCAGTTGAATTCTTTCTTCTGAGGTGGCAAGAATTGAAGTTGCTTCAGACCCGTACGGATTCGCCACTGGGAACTCAGATACTTTCCACTGGTAACAATCTAGTTGTAGACAAATATGTGGAAGCTGTTCCCCTGCTGTGATGGGGGACCCATTAATTATCCATCCATCCCAGTCTAGTTATTTGGAATAATCAAGCAATTAAAGAAATGGGTGGTACCTACTCACAGGCATCTTTACCTCTCCTTCACACTCCATCACATCTTCATCCACACCTACCCATGAATACACATACATTTGTATGCTCGCTTTTGCCCAATATACAGGGAATGGCTTCCAGTCATATGTGTAGGGCTTTGGTGTTGCAATTGGTTGAGGAAAGACAAAGGTTTGATTGGGAGAGGGGTCCTGGGGAGGACTATAGTGAAAGACCCGAAGGGCTGGAATGAGTTTCATCTACACTGGGTTCTTTGGCTGGCTTTTATGTTCCTATATGGAAAGGAAGCTAGAGGCAGGAGATGAGAAACAACATCTTTGATGTAGACAATGGCCTTATCATTATCGTCTATAACAGCAGTGAAGTCCCTGAAGGATATTTTAAGGGGAGAGGATATAGACAAATGGGAATAGGAGAAGAAAAATAAAAAAAGACCACTCAGTGGGAGTAACCAATAGATTACTTTATAGGCACATGTGAAGCCCTCCTCTGGGGACTCTCAGAAATAACTGGGGAACATTTGCAGGTTGCCAGGCCGAGACTCTGCTTCTACACAGTTGGAAGTTAGTGAGTCAATGAACAATTGGGTTACAGTTGGTAAAGCTTTTCCTCATACTAGCATGCAAAGCACAAGGTATAGAGAGCTACAACTCAACATGTTTTGGCCTCAAAAAGAATTTAGGCTTCTGACTAACCACAGGGCCAGAAATACAAAAGGAATGTTAACTCTGTAGCCATTCTTTCTGGAATGCAAACCCCACCCTACCCTCATCCCAACACATATGTACACATAGCTAATCTTGATTAATCCAAAAACAGCTCCCGAGGGTGTGTTGTCTTTGTGCACACCCATACCCCTCCAAAACTCTCCCTATACTCCCATGTCCCATGTCCCATCTCCCATCACAAAATGCACTTGCTCTTTTGAAACATTTGGTTTCTGCTACAAAGTGAGACCTTTTCTTCATAGCCTGCAGGAAGAAGAATCTTTCACCATTCAGTTTCTCAGTTTGTTTTAGCACCCTCCAAAGCACCCTTTTTATCTCTTTCTGTCTTCTTTCTACACTCCACCCACCACCTTGCTGGGAAGTGTCTAGTAACTTAATTCCTCTGGGAATGAAAAGTTTTGAGTTTAATCCTTTAAGGGATTTACATTTGAATAAGGGACAATCTCCCAACCAAAAGAAATTAATTATTCCTGATTAATTAACTGAACTTTTGCTGAACTTGGGACTTCAGCAAAAGGTCCTACAGAGGAGACTTGCCACCAAACCTACCACTTAAAAGTTGCATACATTAGGGTTGAGGAGGCTTCTTTATTTGGTAAAGCCTTGGGACTTAAAATTCTCACACCCCACTTCTCCTTTGCACTTTTTCTTATATTCCATTTCTTTACATATCTCTCCCTTATTTTTCAGGGAGAGAAGCATTTTCCAATGGTCACAATAAAATCTGGATTCTGCTGATGCTAGCTATTGTTCAGGAAAAAGGAGTGAAAACACATCTCACATAAGATGAGAGTCAACTGATTTTCTTCTTGGCTAGAGAGTTGTTTTCCTTGTCACTTTCATATACTCACTAATTTATATCTTCAGTAGCTACATAGTCCAGGGTTCCTTTCCTTTGGAGAGTTTGATATGCTCTTATTGCTCTAATTTTTGAAATAATAATAGTCTTTTGGTAATTACTGAAAAACTGTCTTAATATGACCTTGAAATCATGCCAAAACAGCCAGGAAAGGGCCGTCATTAGGAAAGAGACTGTTCTGGGTCTAGTTTGCAATAATGAGGACAGGACCTTAGTGGGTGAGCCTAAATTACACTGTTTTGTTATTCAGAAGCAGTGAGCTTGAGACTGATCCACAGGAATTTTACATTCGTAAACAGAAGTAGGTTAAAGTAATTAATCCTATGTCTTGCAGCGCCAACGTTTTCTCCCTTAAGAGAAATTATCCAGGGTCCAAGGCAGCTAACAACAAGGTGTAGTGATAAAGTGCTTGAGTTCTTTCTGATTTGGGACCTGTTATTTGTTCCAGTGAATGTTAGTCTGTTGTATATAAAGCGTGGGTTTTAAGCCAAAGAGCAAGTATAAGTTTGGTGTAACCTCATATCCTTCCAAGTCATAGATATGGAAAATGCTTTTAAAAACAAAAAGTCACATTTTTAAAAGCAACTCACTAGAACTATTCAAGAAGCAATTAGATGCCATCCTTGGGGAGGGAAATCTTCTATAAAATGAGTGGGTAATTTCTCTTAGCACTTCTTATATTTCTATTTTCATGCTTAATGAAATGGAAGCATGAGAAGGAAGCTCTACCCATTACTATTTTTTTCTGTGGTAACTTTCAAGCAGTTTTTGAAAATTGCAACATTACTTAAGGTTTTGGACAAATAACTGCATTTGAGAGTTGTATTAGTCCATTCTTACACTGCTAATAAAGACATACCCAAGACTAGGTAATTTATAAAGGAAAGAAGTTTAATTGACTCACAGTTCAGCATTGCTGGGAAACTTACAATCAGGAAACTTAAAATCATGGCAGAAGGGGAAGCAAACACGTCCTTCTTCACACGGCGGCAGCAACGAAAAGTGCTGAGCAAAAAGGGGAAATGTCCCTTACAAAACCATCAGATCTCATGGGAACCGACTATCACGAGACTGGCATGAAGGTAACTGTTCCCATGATTAAATTACCTTCACAAGGTCCCTCCCACAACATATGGGGATTATGGGAGCTATAATTCAATATGAGATTTGGGTGGGGGCACAGCCAAACCATATCATTTCACCCCTGGACCCTCCCAAATCTCATGTCCTCACATTTCAAAACACAATCATGCCCTTCCAACAGTCCCCCAAAGTCTTCACTCATTCCAGAGTTAACTCAAAAGTCTAAGTCCAAAGGCTAATCTGAGACAAGGCCAGTCCCTTCCACCTATGAGCCTGTAAAATCAAAACCAAGTTAGTTACTTCCTAGATACAGTGGGGGTGCGGACATTGGGTAAATACACCCATTCCAAATGGGAGAATTGGCCAAAACAAAGGGGCTAGAGGCCCCATGCAAGTCCAAAATCCAATAGGGTAGTCATTAAACCTTAAAGTTCCAAAATGATGTCCTTTGACTCCATGTCTTACATCCAAGTCATGCTGATGCAAGAGATGCGCTCCCACAGCCTTGGGAAGCTCCGCTTACGTGGCTTTGCAGGGTACAGCTTTCCCTGCCCCCCCCCCGACTGCTTTCATGGGCTGGCATTGCGTGTCTGTGGCTTTTCCGGGTACACAGTGCAAGGTGTCAGTGGATCTATCATCATTCTGGGGTCTGGAGGATGGTGGCCCTTTTCTCAGAGCTCCACTATGCAATGTCCCAGTAGGGACTCTGTGTGGGGGCTCTGACCCCACATTTCCCTTCTGCGCTGCCCTAGCCAAAGTTCTCCATGAGGGCTCCACCCCTACAGCATTTCCATACATCCTCTGAAATCTAGGCACAGGTTTTCAAACCTCTATTCTTGACTTCTGTGCACCTATAGGCTCAACACCAAATGGAAGCTACCAAGATTTGGGGCTTGCAACCTCTAAAGCAAAGGCCTGAGCTATATATTGGCCCCTTGTAGCCACAGCTGGAGTTGAAGCAGCTGGGATGTAGAGCACCATGCTATGAGGCTGCATAGAGCAGGGGGGCCCTGGGCCCAGCCCAGAAAACCATTTTTCTCTCCTAGTCTTCCAGGCCTGTGATAGGAGGGGCTGCTATGAAGGTCTCTGACATGCCCTGGAGATGGTTTTCCCCATTGTTTTGGTGAATAATATTTGGCTCCTCATTACTTATGCAAATTTACACAGCAGGCTTGAATTTCTCCCCAGAAAATGAGTTTCTTTTCCATCACATCATCAGGCTGCACATTTTCCAAACTTTCATGCTCTGCTTCTTCTTGAACATTTTGCTGCTTAGAAATTGCTTCTGTCAGATACCCCAAATCATCTCTCTCAAGTTCAAAGTTCCACAGATTTCTAGGGCAGGAGTAAAATTCTGCCAGTCTCTTTGCATAGCAAGAGTAACCTGTACTCCTATTCCCAACAAGTCCCTCATCTTCATCTGAGACCACCTTAGCCTGGACTTCATTGTCCATATCACTATCAGCATTTTGGTCAAAGCTATTCAACAAGTCTCTAGGAAGTTCTAAACTTTCCCACATTTCCTTGTCTTTTTCTGAGCCCTCCAAACTGTTCCAGCCTCTGCCTGTTATCCAATTCCAAAGTCACTTCCATATTTTCAGGTATTTACCAATTTACTCCACTAGTCCATTCTCAGGTTTCTATGAAGAAAACAGGTTTCATTGAATCACAGTTCCACGTGGCTAGGGAGACCTCAGGAAACATACAATTATGGCAGAAGGGGAAGCAAACACGTCCTTCTTCACATGATGGCAGCAAGGAGAAGTGCTGAGCAAAAGGGAGAAAAGCCCTTATAAAACCATCAGATCTCATGAGAACTCTCTATCACAAGAACAGCATAAGGGTAAGCACCACCATGATTAAATTACCTCCCACTGTGTCCTTCCCATGGCATGTGGGGATTACGGGAACTACAATTCAAGATGATATTCAGGTCGGGACACAGCCAAACCACATCGGGAGTTTTTTTTTTTTTTTTTTTTGAGACTGAGTTGTGCTCTTGTTGCCCAGGCTGGAGCGCAATGGCACGATCTCGACTCACTGCAACCTCCACCTCCCGGGTTCAAGCGATTCCCCTTCTTCAGCCTCCCGAGTAGCTGGGATTACAGGCATCCACCACAACGCTCCGCTAATTTTTTGTATTTTTAGTAGAGATGAGGTTTCACTATGTTGGCCAGGCTGGCTTGGAACTCCTAACCTCAGGAGATCCATCTGCCTCGGCCTCCCAAAGTCCTGGGATTACAGGCGTGAGTTACCGCGCCCGGCCCCACATTGGGAGTCTTACTCCTACCATGTTAATTCTGGAATTAAGTGCTTCATCCGTTTGTATAATAGAAAACACCAAAGCAACTTTCATAAATTCTTTCACAGAACAAAAGAAAAAAAAAAAAGATAAATCCACAATCTAATACTTTTCCAGCAGAGTAGCATGCTATTCTTTCGGAGTAAATATAGAGTGCCTTTTTTGTGCCAAGCATGGTGTTAAGTGAACTCATTAAATACTACAAAATCCTCAAACACAGGAACTAAGACATTCCCATTTTAAAGATGAGGCTATTAAGGCTCAAATAAGTTAAGTGATTAGCCCCAGTAGAGCTTCTCCAAATTGGATCCCACGCATATAGAGTCTCCTGTATTCATCCACTCCCAGTATAAACCTCCCCTGTATATACATGCTTCTAAGGCACATGAGGAAAGACAGAGACCAGTTAACAGACATCAGAATTAAGACTCCTGGTCTGACGTTGATTAGGAAAAGCCCCAGGCAGGTGTGGAAAAACAGAGCTGAAATATACTGCTCCTAGAAAACACGGACAGATTCACTCACTGGCTCAGCAACAGATTGGAAACCCAGGGGCTGTTGGTTCTCTCCTTAAAGCTTTGTTTGAGCACAGATGTGACCCTGACCTTACTAGTGAACCATGCTGGCCTCAGTTTTCTCATCTGTGACTTTGAAATGGAGACTTGGAATACTTGCAAACATAGCCAAGTGACAGGAAATTTCAAGAACCCAGACTCTCATACTTGATGTATAATAACACGTAGTTTTGTGTAGAGTTAAGTATGTGCTTGTGTAATAATAACATATTAGTCTTTGTTCCTAGTTCCCAGCATAAAGCTTCTAAAACTCTTATAATTTCCCAGGTGATAGGAGCATCTTTTATTCTAATGAGGGGTCTTGGTGGGCTCCTGTATCGGGGCTGGTCACCAGAGAGACCAAGACATGATTAGAAGCTCGGAACTTTCAGCCCCACTCCCAGCCTCTTCTCCAGAGAGGGAGGTAAGAGGGGCTGGAAATTGACTTAGTAATTGTTCATACCTATATGATGAAGCGTCCATAAAAATTCCAAATATGCAGTTCTGGAGAGCTTCCAGGTTGGTGAGCAAGGACACATTAACATGCTGGGAGGGTGGCTATACCCCAACTCCACAGAGACAGAAGCTCCTGTGTTCAAGATCTTTCTGAACCTTACCCTATGTATCTGTTCATGCGGCTTTCCATTTACATTCTTTAAAATATCCTTTGTAATAAATCAGCAACACTAAATAAACTCTTTTTCTGGAGTCGATGAAACCTGAAAATGGGGTCATGCAAACTTTGGATTTTTACCAAGTCAGACAGAAGTTGTAGGTAACTTGAAAACTTACTACTTGTCATTGGCTTCTGAAGTTGGGTGAGGGAAGTCTTGTGGGACTGAACCCTTAACCTGTGAGGTCTGCACTAACTCTGATCAGTGTCAGTTTGAATTGTGAGATACTTGGCTAGAGTCAGAGGATTGCTTGCAATGGGAGAAACACCCACATATTTGTTCACAGGAGTGATCTGTGTTGAGTGTTGAAAGTATAGAAAGAGAAAAAAAAAATCTATGTTTTCTTCTATTCAATGATCTATGCAGAAACATAGACCAAAGACCTAAAAATACTATTCCCCTTTTAGGAAAAAAAAAAGTTATTTACCAAGTTTTTCCTCTTCTAAAAAATGTCACCTTGATGGATATGGCTAAATTAAGCACTGACGGAATGAAAAGGTCTGTCATTTTTAGGAGTAAACTTTTAGAAGTTCCTTTGTTTCCAAATGTAGTCAAAGTAATGTAGTTTTCATAAAGATGAAGCTAATAAAATAGCATTATTTTGAGCTTATGAATTGTTAAGCTTATTTTTTGTAATGATTAATGATGAATCATTTTATAAAGCTTGGGTGATTCATCAACAGAGCAGCATGCCTTTAAAACAGGTGTTCTGGGAATTTCACAAATTCTGAATTACAAAGTTTTTTTTATTCTCTGTAATTTGGGAATTTCAAAGTCACCTGCAAATAGGAATAGAGACAAAGTAGGAGGCATCCACTCTCAGCTCCCCACATTACTTCCATCTTCATGGGATCTTAATAAATTCAGCTATAACAAAATATAAACTACAAGTAGAGTCCAATTTCGAAAGAGGTCTAGCAGCGTTATCTACGAGAGATTGTGTAGTTTTTATAGCGGTATGTTTCTTTCAAGTGTTTTGCTCCTGCTGTGTTATCTTAAAGGATTAAAAAAAGAGAGAAACAGTAGCAAAAATGTGTCTGCTCCAGAGCTCAGATGTTTTAAAAAATGTGGACTGTTTCTCTGGGAATTATTCTTTAGAAAGAAGGGTATAAACTTTATTTTGGATAGAGAATATAAAGTGATGGGACAAAGATAAAGGAAGGGAGGATAAGCTGATAATCGCCTGCTGGTTCCCAGCCTCTGAACTCATCGAAATGGAAAGATAATGATCATGATCATACTTCAGTCTCATGATAGTTTCAGCTTATTCAAAAAGAAAAACTAAACATAAATGAACAACAATAAAGAAATGTTTACATTATGGTACACCCATATGATAGAATCCACTGCAGCCATTATAATGAATGTTTTAGAAGAATATTTAATAAGAGAGATAATGCTTATAATATAAATGAATAAAAATAGCAGAATACACTGTAAGAGGAGTATGAAATCAATTTAAAATATATGACCAAAAAAATGAATGGTAATGTTAACAGTGTCTGAGCAGTGGTTATACTTTGTCTTTTACGCTTTTCTGTTTGTTTCAAATGTGTCTCAATGAGCATGTGTTTGTTTTGCTATTAGAAAACAATAACAAACACTTTTTAAAAGTCTTAAAAACTTCTGCTTATTTTCAGACAAGCAACAAAAATGTTGACTTATTTTTATCATTTACTTTTATTTTTTGAGAGTCAAAAGTTACTCTGACATAAAGCCAAGAGTGACATAAGTTGACTTTTTGTTTTCTCTCTCTCTCTTTTTTTCCTCTCTATATTTGACAAGGTAGATGACCTTTATTGGTAGGAGTTCTCTAAACCCAAGCTTGAGATTCACACATTTCTCCTTATGTTTAGCTTTCCTCTGAAAAAAAAAAAATCCACCCTCAAATATTGATGTTTGTATAACCATTTATTTGTTTATTTATTTATTCGCCCAACATTCTTTGATTGAGGAATACAGGCATAATAATACCACAGTGAGGGACAGTTTGGAGGAGAAACTAAAGGTGGAAAACCAGTTAAGCAAGGAATAATGCAGAGGTAAAACAGGGTGGTGAGTTTGAGAATGTGAAGAAAGGATTAGGGTCAAGAGTTATTCTTAGAGTAAAAAGAACAGAGTTTGATGGCTCTTTGTGTGTAGCTGTGACTAGCATGTACCAGACACCATGCTAATATAAGCTGTACAATGGTAAACAAAAGACACCTTCTCCTTATTCTGCATATCTCCAACACATCCTCCCTTACTCCTCCTTGCTCTCAACTCATGGTCTTGCTTCTTATTTTCTGAGAAAACAGAAGCAATCAGAAAAGACGTACATCTCAGTTTAACCTCCAAATCTACTAACTTCCCTGCATTCTCTACTGTATAATCTGCCTTTCCTCCTGTTAAAATGAAAGACCTGTCTACTGCTTCACATGTGTTCTGAATCCCATCTCAACACCTTCTCAAGGACATCACTCGTGTAATTGTCCTACTACTCTGCATAATCAAAATTTCTCCCTCTAATGGGGCATTCTAAGTAGCATACAAATATTCTGTCATTCTCTCATCTTAAGCAAACAGTCCCTTGAGCTTAACACTCACTCTAGCCACCATCCCATTTTATCTTGCTAAAAGGTCCAAATTAAAAAAAAAAATCAAGATAGTTATCTATGTTTGTACCTATACTTCTTCTCTTTCCATTATTTCCAGTGTTAAAAGAAAATCTTTAGCCAAATTAAATTTAACAGAATTTAATTGAGCAAAGAATGGTTCATGAATTGGATGGCCCGAGCGAGAGAAGGCAGAGAGAAACTCCAGTATAGCCACATAGTGGAAGAAGATTTATAGACAGTAAAAGGAAAGTGACATACAGAAAATGACAGTGTGGTACACAAAGAGCCAGATTGGTTATAGCTTGGCATGTGCCTTATTTGAACACAGTTTGAACAGTTGCCCCCCTTTGATTGCCCAGATCTCAGTGATTGGCACAAGAGAAGGTTATAATCTATTTATATCTCCATTTAAGTTATAGCATGCTATGTACAAAGAAATCTTTAGGCCAAATTTAGCATATGTCAGGAGGAAGATTTAGGCTAAACTTGATTTAACACTAAAAATCAATTCAATTAGCCATTTGCCCAGATAACCCTACCAAAACTGTTCTTGTAATTGCCATCAGTGGCCCCCAGGTTGTAAGGCCCAAAGGTAGGGCCAGTTTCCTGGTGTTCGTGTAACCTACACAGTCATATAGGACCCTATACTTACAAGAGCCTCGTGCTTGGTTTAATGCTCTGTTGTTACCATCCTGAAATTCTTAATAACTTTTGAGTAAAGAGTCCCACATTTTCATTTTTCTCACTGAACCCAGCAAATTATACAGCTGGTTCTACCCAAAGTTCATTTCTGAATTCTCATTTCACTAGACTTAGCAACATTTGGCTTACTTGATCAGATACTCTTGAAACCTTTTCTTCACATGGCTTCATGAACACTACGCTCTTGGTTTTCCTTCTATCTCACTGGCTTTTCTTACTTGGTTAATCTTTGTCTCCCTGACCTCTAAAATGTTGAGCACGTCAAAGCTCAGATCTCAGCATTCTTGTCTACTCTACATTCCTTCTCTGGATGATTATATTTAGTTTCATGACATTAAATAGCACTTAAATATTAATGTCCCCCACTCAAATTTGAACCTTCAGGTCAGAACTCTCTCCTGAACTGTAACCTTCTATAAGCAATTGCCTACTCAATATCTCCACTTAGATGTTCAATAGATAGAGTAACTATACATCTCAATTTGTCTGGAATGGTCCCAATTTATAACTGTTTATGAAATAGTACTCCTTTCACTGAAATAGTACTCCTATAACTGTTTATGAAATAGTACTCCTTTTCACACTCAAAAGTGTAATGGTTTGGACAAGAAATTACATGCTCATCCTACCAGTAGATATCTGAAATTGAACATGTTCAAAAATGATTCTTGGTGTTCTTTTTTAAGTTTCCCATACTCTTCTTCATCTTAGTAAAGGACATTACTATTGATGTAATTTCTCAGAACCAGAGGTGGACTTAACTGTGTAGCTAATAAAAACTTTGTGGTTGCTTATTTTTATGGGCCCTTATAATTCTCTAAATGTGGGTCTTAGCAATGTATTGACATAGTCGTATGGTTTTGTAAGATGTACTAATTAAGACACAAATTTTTGTGATGTTGAAAAGCAGACTTGAAAATATTCTTTGGAAAGTATTTTAGTCAGGGTTCTCCAGAAAATCAGAACCAATAAGATATATATAGATATATATGAGGATATTTATTATGGAAATGAACTCACACAATTACAGAGATCAGTAAGTCCCATGATATGCCCTCTGCAAGTTAGAAAACCAGGGGAGCCAGTGGTGTGTAATGCAGTTTTGACTCCAAAGGCCTGAGAACCAGGGGAGCTGATGGTGTAACACCCAGTCTGAGGTTAGAGGAGTGTCGTCCACGTAATTCCTGAAGTCCAAAGATCTAAGAACCAGGAGCTCTGATATCTGACAGCAGAGAAAAATGAATGTCCAAGCTCAAGAATAGAGAGAGAAAGCTCAAACTTCCACTGTTGCTTTGTTCTGTTTAGGCCCTCAGTGGATAGGGTGATGTCCACCCACATTGGTGAGGGCAGATCTTCTTTACAGAGTCCACTAATCTCCTCCAGAAAAACCCTCACAGACACACTGAGAAATGTTTTATCAGGTATCTGGGCATGCCCTAGGCCAGTCAAGTTGACACATAAAATTAACCATCACAGAAAGTTTCAGTAAAACAAGGGAAAATTTACAGACTCCTGGTTTGGCTGAATATGAAAGGTACTTATTTTGTCATCTTTAAGTATATTTATTAAAGCACAGAGAAAATTTAGATAAAAAAATTAATGAAACATGAAGCAAAAGTGATAAAGATGAGTGATGAAATCAATAAAAATTATTCTGACATTGAGAAATGAAACATTTTTTCCAGATTAAGCCAAAAGCAGTAATTGATTAAGAAGGGATAAATTTTGAATAGAAGTAATGAATAGGCTCTTGGATTGTTTAAGAACCTAAATAGTGAAGAGAAGTGAATCATATGAATAAATCGGAAAAAGAGTCAAATTTCTTACTGATTTGACACAAATACTGTCATTGATGAAGATAATATAAAACTCTTAATAATGCCACTGCGACAAGCACATTGACTCAAAACTGGTTAATGAGTATTATCTATTCAAATAATATTTAATATTAGTCACTGTACAAGAAAATTTGAAGTACGCTGAACTTGTACTTCACCTGAATTAAATAAATTTGACAGAAGTTTTCCCAAAGTTAACAAAAATGCTGAAACTGTACATGACATTACCAATAGCATGTTGTAAAGCTGAAAAAAAATGTGTGAAAACTAACAGTAATAAAAAACTGATTAACCATGCTAGAGAGAATATTGACTTTTTTTCACAGAATATGCAGACAGAAACTATAGAGAAAAAGGATAGTGGTGTGCTAGGCAGTTAATAACAGTATTATGTTCTTAGACTTGTGTCAGCTTTTTAAAAAATAAATTATTTATTTTGGTATTATGTATCATTCTGTAACAGTTGTCTATGACAAATTACTTTAGTGGACCCATCTAAGTTTTCATCTTACATAACAGATTACTCTAAAATCTAGTGGTTTGACTTAATAAAACAGGTATTATGGTATCTGTGGATCAAGAATTTCAAAGAATCATAAGTTGGTAGTTTTCATTCAGAGTCTCTCATGAGGCT
The DNA here is from genome assembly GCA_963573385.1 of Cacajao melanocephalus. Classification (NCBI taxonomy): domain Eukaryota; kingdom Metazoa; phylum Chordata; class Mammalia; order Primates; family Pitheciidae; genus Cacajao; species Cacajao melanocephalus. The sequence goes on along the minus strand of CAUYLG010010925.1, from coordinate 34,116 downwards.
GCAGTTAAGATATTGGCCAGGAAGCTGGGCGCGGTGACTCACGCCTGTAATTCCAGCACTTTGGGTGGCCGAGGCGGGCGGATCACCTGAGGTCGGGAGTGCGCGACCAGCCTGACCAACATGGACAAACCCTGTCTCTACTAAAAATACAAAATTAACCGGGCGTGGTGGCACATGCCTGTGATCCCAGCTACTCAGGAGGTTGAGGCAGGAGAATGGCTTGAACCCGGGAGACGGAGGTTGCAGTGAGCTGAGATCGCGCCATTGCACTCCAACCTGGGCAACAAGAGTGAAATTCTGTTAAAAAAAAAAAAAAAAAAAAAAAGGAAAGAAAATGAAAAAAAGATGTTGGCCAGGGCTACAGTTATCTGAAGACTTGACTGAAGCTGGAGGGTCCACTCCCACAATGGCTCATCACCATGACTGGGAAATTATGCTGGCTGTTGGTAGGAGGTCTTTATTTCTCCCCACGTGGAGCACTCAATAGTGTTATTTACAGCACGCAACTGACTTCCCCAAGAGTGAGAAATCCCAATAACAGCAAGGTTAAAGTCACATTGTCTTTTATAATTTAACCTCAGCAGTCACACACTGTCATTTCTGTACTAACGTACTGGTTACATAGACCAGTCCTATTCAGGCTGTGAAGCGACTGCACTAGAGCATAAATACCAGGACAGAAGAATCACTGAAGATTCGTTTGGGGACCTGCCACTGCTGTCCTCCCTCTGGCCACCACAGATTTATGTCCCTACCATATGAAAAATACACTCACTCTCTTCCAAGTCCCAAAAAGTTTAATATCATTCCAACATTAGCTCAGAGCCTGGAATCACCTCATCTAAATCATGCCCTAGTGTAGATGAGGCTCCTCTATTACAGTTTCTGAAGTACAGACCCTCATAAACAGGTTTTCTTGGTCCAAAGACCTGTCAACTAAAGAGAAAACCCAGCTGCCTGTATTAGACCATTTTCACACTGCTATAAAGATTATTACCTGAGACTGAGTAATTATAAAGGAAAGAGTTTTAATCGACTCACATTTCCACAAGAAGGATGGCTCGGAGGCCTCAGGAAACTTACAATCATGGCAGAAGGCAAAGGGCAAGCAAACGCCTTCTCCACAAAGAGGAAGGACAGAGTGAGAGAGAGCAAGGAGGGGAGATGCCAGACACTTATCAAACAACCAGATCTTATGATAACTCCCTCACTATCACAAGAACAGCATGGGGGAAACTGCTCCCATGATCCAATCACCTACCACCAGGTCCCTCCCGCAACATGTGGGGATTATAATTTGAGATGAGAGTTGGGTGGGGACATGGAGCCGAACCATATCACTGCCCTCCACACATCCAATATACAATAGTAGGAGAGGCATAGCTATGATAGCTAAAATATCCTGCTTAAGAGGGAGCAAAACAGGAGGCACACTGGTCCAAAGAAATTCTGAAATTTAGCTGGGCAAATGCTAGAAGTTCCTTGATTAGGCTTTGGTGCTATTCCTGCCCAGAAATTATTTGACACATATCTTGGCTCTGCCTCCTGTGCTCTTGGTTCTACCATCTTGAGTCCAGGTTTTCAGTTGCACAGTTTTCTCAACCTGCTTTCCTGTCTGTAGAAGGTTTAGGGTCCAAGGTCCTCTTTTTTTATTTTGCAGCTTTCTCTCCCTTTCCATGCAAGCTAACAGTGTTTCTTTCAAATAGTTATTTTTAAAACTTTGCATAGATCCTATGAATATCTTAGGGGGGTTCACGCCATGAAACAAAATCTCCTCAAAATAAGCCATTTTCTACCCTGAGCTTCTACTGAGACTCCCGAGGGACAACAATCTTAAACTTCTTGGAAGTCTTATTGTTCAACTAAATGGATCTCTGAGACACTATTTTGCATTTTTTTATGTCTTAACAAAGAATGTCACAGACATTCTGAGCTGCTTCTTTGTACTCTGTTTTCTGACTGTGACCTGGATTTGATACTTGCCCCAAAGCAATTTTTTAAAATTATTTTTATTATTATTATTATTTTGAGACAGAGTCTTGCTCTGTCATCACACTGGAGTATAGTGATGTGATCTCTGCTCACTGCAACCTCCGCCTCTCGGGTTCAAGCGATTCTCCTGCCTCAGCCTCCCACGTAGTTGGGACAACAGGCGCGTGCCACCACGCCCAGCTAATTTTTGTATTTTTAATAGAGATGAGGTTTCACCATGTTGGCCAGGATGGTCTCGATCTCTTGACCTCGTTATCCGCCTGCCTCGGCCTCCCAAAGTGCTGGGATTACAGGCATGAGCAACTATGCCCGGTCAGCAATTTCTTAATTTCAATAATATCTACCATCTGGAAAGGTTGAAAATTTTCAAAATCAGCAAGCCTGGATCCTTTTTGTTTTACAATCCTTCCTAAAGCTTACCCCTCTTTTCTCACATTTTGTTGTAAACAGCAAGAAGAAACGAGGAGGACCCCTCACCATTCTGCCTGAAAATCTCCATAGCTAGATCATGGAGTTCCTCAGGTACTATATTTTCTACTCTCCACATTACATAGGTGACAGTGTTACTAAACTTTCAACACTTGTATAACAAGGATCCCCTTTCTTCCAGCTTTCAATAACATTTCCCTACTTTCCTTTAAGATTTCATCTTCAGCGTCCTTATGTCCATCAAGATTCTGCTAAGTCTCTTTCATGTTCCTTACATTTTTACTGTCACCGCCTCAAAATCTTTCCAGCTTCTGCTTACTACTAGCTCCAAAGCTTCTTCATATATTTTTTTAAATCATGGTAGCGCTCCATTCCTGGCACCAAAAATGTTTACTAAGTATCTTTTCTTGCATTAAAAAACATTGCTCCAAAAGGTAATGTCTTAAAATATAAGCATTTACTATCTCACGCAGTTTTTGTGGGTCAGGAACTCAGGAATGATTTAGCTGGGTGGCTTTGGCTCAGGATCTCTCATGGCATTGCAGTCAAGATATCACAGAATGCAGTCAAGATCACCAGGAGCCGCCTGGAAGTCAGGCCACCACACAGTCAAAAGAAATATTTACTTTCATACCTTATTTTTATATGTAATTTTGTATTCACAACTTGCATAATTTTCAGTTTCCACAACACCTGGATTTCCTCAAAGTCACACCAAAACTCTTGCCTTCTCTCCTCATCTCATACTCCACAGTTGATCTGTTAGTATATCCTACTAGGTCTACCTTCAAAACATATATCTCCAATTCAGTCACAACCTCCACTGTTACCACATTCTAAATTATAATCCTTTCTCACTGATATTATTCTTATTTTTTTTTTGAGGCAGAGTTTCACTCTTGTTGCCCAGCCTTGAGTGCAATGGCACTATCTTAGCTCACCGCAACCTCCGCCTCCTGGGTTCAAGTGATTCTCCTGCCTTAGCCTCCCGAGTAGCTGGGATTATAGATGCCCACCACCATGCCTGGCTAATTTTTTTGTATTTTTTAGTAGAGGCGGGGTTTCACCATGTTGACAAGGCTGGTCTCGAACTCCTGGCCTCAGGTGATCCACTGCCTCAGCTCCCAAAGTGCTGCAATTACAGGTGTGAGCCACCACACCCAGCCCTCACTGACATTATTGTGACAGAATTGATCTTTCTGCTTCTACCTTTGTCTTTCTTCAGTCTATTGGCAATATAGTAGACAAAGTCATTACTTAAAATAAAAGTCATGTTATGTTTACTGCTTTGCTCAAATCTTCCAATGACTTTCAATCTCACCCGAAGCAAAATCCAAACTCTTCATATGTTCGATAAAACGCTACACGATTTGGCCTCAGCTTACCTCTCTGGCCACTGACCTACCTCTCTCTTCCCACTCACTGTGCTCCAGCTACAATGGCTTCCATGCTGTTTCTACCTTGAAAACTTCGTATTTGTAGTTCCTCTGCCTATTGGTCTTTCCCCAGACACACTTCTTTTTTAATAACACATTATATATTTTGTTCTTTGATATGGTTTGGCTATGTGCTCACCCAAATCTCATCTTGAATTTTTGCTTCCATACTTCCCACGTGTTGTGGGAGGGAACTGGTGGGAGATAACTGAATCAGGTCTCATGAGACCTGATGGTTTTTTAAGGGGAAACCCCTTTACTTGGCTCTCATTCTCTCTTGTTTGCTGCCATGTAAGACGTGTCTTTCGCCTTCTGCCCTGATTGTGAGTCCTCCCCAGCTACGTGGAACCATCAGTCCATTAAACCTCTTTTTCTTTATAAATTACTCAGTCTCAGGTATGTCTTTAACAGCAGCATGAAAACAGACTAATACACTCTTTTCAACAATTTTTGTTTATTGCCTCTCAGCCTCCACTAAAATGTAAGTTCTCTGAGGGCAGAAACTTTGTCTTGTTCATGGTGGTATTCTTAGCACACAGAACAAGGCCCAACACAAAATAAATATGTAATAAATATGTATTGAATGAGTAGATGAATAAATGAATGAACAAATGAATTTTTGGACCGGTCAAATTAAGGCTAGGATCATACAGTGTTACTGCAGTCAAGGAGAAAAAGAAAGCAGTGATATTTTCATCTGTGTTAAATGCTCTAGAAAGGTAAAAGACAAGTCCTGAAAAATGACAGGGAAAGAAAAGGTCGAATTTGATGACTTAAAGATTATCTGATGGAGTGATTGTAATGTAGTTGTAGAAGCAAAAATCATTGCCAGATGGTAATGAGGGAGGTAGGGAAGCATAGAGGCTATGCCTATTCTTTTGAAAAAGAGAATAATGAAAGAAAAGGGGGAATGAAGAAGGACATAAGGGAGGGAAGGAGAGAGAGAGAAAGAAATAGCACACATAGCCCGGTGCAGTGTTTAAGAGGTTAAGAGCTTAGTCTCCAGAGTTAGTTATGGATTCAAATTCCAGCTCCACCACTAAATACTTACATGATTTTCGGTAACTTGCTTAAGCTCAGGAGCCTCAGTTTGCTCTGTCAATTGGGAATAAGAATATTACTTAACTCATAAGGTTGATCTGAGGATAAAATGAAATAACTCATGTAAAGAGTTTGAGTTAGGAACATTTGCTTGGAACATACTGACAGCTCAGTACTTCTAGCTCAAGAATAAGTACCTTCAAAGAAGTCACAGAATTTCGAAAGGGAGTTTTGGTGATTGATTGTTTTTTAGCATATGAGAAGGCTGAATCATGCTTAAAAGCTAAGCAGAATAAGCTTAGTGGAAGGAAGAGATTGAAGATATAGGAAATGTGGGAGTGAAATGGAAGCAGACAAATTTCCATAGTCCTAGAAAGAGTGGAATTGAATGAGATGGGCTTCTTTCTTGCATTCAAGTAGGTAAGAAGGACAATTGAATGGATGACAGTTAGAAATTTCAGAGACTAGGGAGACCTGCTTACTTTTATTTAATAAAACAGAAGGAATCAAGACATCTGCTCAGAGGATAAAAATGTGAGATTAAAAGTTGAACAATGTACTGCCTCTTTCTTTCAACTTTGCCTTTGCTTCAAAGGCTCAAGCATTATTTCTGCTCAAATGTATCCCCTTATTCAGTGTATTCCACAGTCTCCAGCACAATCAGATACTGTTTTATGCCTGTCTTTTCAAGTGAGAAAATACTGAAAGCGCCTTTTTAAAAGATGATGCTCATAACCTGGTAGATTGGTTTGCTTGTTTTTAAATAACTCTCAACAAAATGTGAATTGCTCAGGATGCATCTCAAAAATAATTTTGCAGTTTTTGTATCTTTCTTACTAGGTTGTTGATAAATATGTCCTAAACGGGTAGGTAAGTTATTGGGCATCAGAATGTATCAATAAACTATGATGATTGTGCAGAAAACATTTTCTGTTTCTCAGATTGCTAACATCTCTTCTACCTAGTGTTCTGTTTTTGTTTGTTGTTTGTTGTTAGGGAAAGGGGTTTCCTCTGGATTGAGATTGGGAGAGGAACAAGATCGGAGAATACAGGGTTAGCTGCTCAAATCTTCTATAGTGGGGTAGTCAGACTGACATAATCACATTGAATAGAGCTGGCAATCTACCACTGTGGCAGTGAAGGGTGATTAAAAAAATGACTTAACAACCTTTTGTGCTTCCTCATGACATTACTTCACTCCAAGGTTGACTAGTTATATCTGTAGCTTTGAATAAACTGTGAGAGGTAAGAGAGGGTGAAAGGGAGAAATGGTGGGTCAGCCCTTAATGCCTGAAAATGTTTTTTGGTCTGATAAATGCAATCATCATCAACAACAAGAAACATTTGTTGAGTACTTAGTACTTGGAGAGTAGTTCTAAGGTCAGAGGAATGATTTTAAATGTCACTGCTTTATGTTGGGAGATTTATCAAGAGAAAAAAAAAGACGTCAGTTCAAAATTACTTGGACAGCCTTTTAAAAGAAAACTGGGTTGTCTAAATCATTCCCTCATGTGTCTTCTGAATTCTAAAAAGACATGAAAATATTATTAATTAAATGTGGAATATGTAATGTATTTTTTCACAACTTTGATTGAGATAGGATAGTGACAGCTGCATTTTTTACACGTTAAATACATGTTTTAGAAAACATTTGTAGGACAAAAATGTTTATTATATATCATTGCTTAAAGCTATCATTTTTAAACTACTGAATCCTTAGTGAAATTGCTGAACCCAGTAATAATTGTTTCTATAAAAAATTTAATTCAGTTTATGATAGTTTTCAGGAACACTGCACAGCAAATAATAAGGATCACATAGATTTTGTTTCTATTTGGAAATTTAATCGGTCCTTTAAACACACACCTTAATGTTATTTACCAGCCTGAGTGTCTTGATTGGAATCAGCCGAAGAATGATGTCCTCCCTACAGGCAAAGAGAAGATTCAAATCCTAGCGAAATACAGACTTGTTAAAGACTCAGGTGCTTAGACACTTACTTTGGAAACGTGTTACCGAGAGAATTTCAGGGAGAGAGGCGTGATGCAGCAAAGAAAAAAAAAAAGCTACAAGGAAGGTTATATACCAAAGAAATATCTCTTTAGAAGGAGGAGTACTTTAGAGTGCTCCAGAATGACTATTAAACCTTGAAGAAGCTGCTGACCTTTCTGAGTTTCAATAGAGTAATAAGAAATCAAGTAATAATAAATTGGAGTCATAGAACTTTTTGAGTGTCTTAAGATGCACTACTAAGGATGCTGTATAAGGTGAAGTGGGCTCAAGTATGCATGTTACAAGGTAACAGAAAATACAGTATTCAACTTATACTTCAGTTTTGCTTCCTTTTCCTTGGCTCTGTATTTACTAGTGTTTAATTTATTCATTTGGCATTCACAAGTCAATAAAAGAGAACCAGCATGACGAATTCACCAGAAGTTTCAGGGAAAAGAAATATTGGTCAGGCATACAAATTGGTACAACATGTCTGAAGGGAATCTGCCATTGAATTTTCAAGGAGCTTAAAAATGCGTGTAGCTTTTAACTCAGTAACTCCACTTCAAGAAATTTATATTGAGAAAATAATTGAATGTGCATAAGATTTTATACACAAGATTAGAGAAGACTAACAATTTTCTCCCTCTGTCCCTCCCTTCCACTCTAAATGATAAAGAACGTACAGAAAACCATTATCGTGATAGTAAAAATCATCAATAATTCTACCACCCTGAGACAGTCTCTCCAATAACACTCATATTGGTGTTATTTTTTTCCAAAGTGCTTTAGTTTTCTATTTGAGACCATAACAAATTACCACAAATTTAGTAACTTGGAACAACACAAACTTATTATCTTACAGTCATGTAGGTCCAAAGTCTACTAGACTTCCATGGATGGAGGGCTTACTGGGCTTAAATCAAGGTGTTGGCATAGCTGCATTCCTTTCTGGAAGTTCTAGGAGAGAATTCATTTCCTTGCCTTTTTAAGCATTCCTTGGCTAATGATCTCCTTTCTCTATCTTCAAAGCCAGCAATGCTGCAACTCTTCATGCCTTTCTTCAATAGAAGCACCTCCCTCTGACCGCAGCCAAGTAAGATTCTCCACATGTGAGGACCAATGTACTTAGCTTGAACCCACCGAGATAAGCCAGTAAAATTTCTTCATCTCAAGGTCCTGAAACATAATCATATCTGCAAAGTTCCTTTTGCCATGTAAGGTCATATACTCACAGGCTTTGGGAATCTGGGCATGGACATCTTTTGGAAGGGGGGCATTATTGTGCCTACCACACAAATGTTTTCATGTAGATTCAAAAATGTATCTTTTCTAAAACTGATATCACATTATAAACAATGTCGTGCCTTGCTTCTATTCTACTTGAGTTTCTTCTTGTCATTAAGTGACTTTTGAAAACCCTTTTTAATACTACATAATGTTTAACTTTAGGGCTCTACTGTAATTTATTTAACCATTTCTCTACTGTTGGACCTGTAGGTTATTTGCAATATTTCTAAATATTTAATTCAGCACTGTTTACACAGAATATCTTCTGCATAAATCTTTGTGAATAATTCTCATTAATCTTAGGATAAATTCTTAGAAGTAGAATTATCCAGTGAACTGTTTTAGGAGGATACTGCTTGAGATAATCACATCCATTCTTTCAATAAATATTTGGTGAATGCCTGATAATTTTACTTGTGTATGTTTTCTTTTCATCCTCACTAATATTGCCTGAGTTCATGTCACCATCATCTCTGGGCAAGAATAATTACAATGTCTTCAAAACAAATTTCTCAGTCTCTACTCTGCCCCACTCCACTCTGTCCTCCAGACAGCTACTACAGTGATCCTTCTGAAACACGGTATGATCTTGTCACTCTGCGCCCACCCTATCCCCACCATGTTAACTATTAAACGGTTTTCTGTTGCTTACAGGATTAACTCCAAGGTTCTTAGATTGGCATAAAACTTCTATATTTTGTTTCCTCCTATTTATCTGCTTTCATATCCTACCCTTCCTTCTTTTCTTTCTTTCTTCCTTCCTTTCTTCCTTCCTCACAATTCATGCTCCTAGCAAACTTGCTGTTTCTTGCCTTTATGCCTAGCTCATGCTATCGTCTTTGGGTGGCATGTTCTACTTTGCCTGACGACCTCCTCCAAGATCTTTTGATCTCAGGTATAACTTCCTCCAGAAAGGCTGACCAATCATTGTTCTTTAACCATCCCTCATGTCCTGAACCTCTCTAGGCTCCCTTATATCCTCTGCACATCCCTATCATTGCACTTAGTAAATTTTCTCTGGCAATATGTCACTTCATAATAATAAAAGGTTTAATCCACCAGGAAAGTATAGTAAGTTTTTATATTAACTGCATAGTCCAGTAACATGGAATCAAAATACATAAAGGAAACATTGTCATTTATCATTATGAAGTGGCCCTCTTTTAGCTTAAGTAATGGTTTCCTGCCTATACTGGCTTTCAGTTGTTTACATGGCATTGTTATATAATAATTATTGTTTATTTTAAACTGTCAATGTTCATTTATATCCAGGTTTTACTAACATCCTTGCTCTTTATTCCTTTCTTCCACTGTGACCTGCCATCTAGAATCAACTTTCGTCTGCACGAAAGTACACACTTCAGCATTACCTTTACTGCAGCTCTCTTTGTGACAAACTCACTGAGATTTTCATTTATCTCAGGCTGGTTTTTATATTGCCTTCATTCTTAAAGGATATTTCTTTTTAGCCAGATATAGAATTCTATAATTGGCAGTTACATTTTTTCATCTCATAAAAGATTTTGTTACACAGACTTCTGACTTTGCTGCCTTTGAATATTTAGACATCAACATATCTGCTGTTCCTTGAAGGTAATGTATCCTTTCTCTGATTAATGACTGGATTTGGTATTCTACAATTTTATCATATGTCTAGGCATGGATTTATTTTTCATTTATCCCACTTGGGATTTGTCTGGATTCTTCAATCTGTGGTTTGATGTATTTAGTTAATTCTCAACAATTCCCTGATAAGGTCTCCCCTAATATTCCCTCTGTCCTCCTTTTTTCTCTGTAGACTTCTGGGACTTCAGTTAAACATGTAATAGTTTCCCACTCTACCCTCTATGTTTTCACCTCCCCCCACCACACCATTTTTGGTCTCTCCATGAACCTTTACATATAGTTCTCTCTTATCAGTTATAAGACAATCTGTCCATCAAGCTCCTAAGTTTCTAAGTTCAGGTATCTTATTTTTCATTTGCATAATTTCTGTTTCTTTCTTTCTCAAATCTGTCTCAGATAAACATGGAAGCATAGTCAATCTACTCACAAGTTCAAGTTCTGAATTCACTTTGCATCAAACTATCATATACATACATAAGGGTGCAGAGATTATAAATGTACAGCTTGACAAATTCTCATAAACTCAACACACTTACATCATCAACTTTCAGTCCAAGACACAGAATATAACCAGTACTCCAGAAGCCCCCCTCATGACACTCTCTAGTCATTACCACCAAGATAATCACTATTCTGACATCGATTAGTTTTGACTGTTTTGTACTTTGTGTAAATGAAATTATACAGAATGCATGCATTTGTGTCTGGTTTCCTTCACGCAACATTATATTTAAAAGATTCATCCATATTGTTTTATATAATCGTAGATTGTTCTTTGAATACTACTATATAGTATTCAATTGTGTGAGTATGTCACAAAGTATTCATTCCACATTGAGTATTTCGCAAGTTTAAATTGGGGGGCTGGTGAGTATGTTTCATAGGGGAGGCATATTGATAGCTTAATCAGATACTGCCAAACCATTCCCCAAAGTGATTGTACCTATTTCACTCCCAACAGCAATGGGTTTTCTTGCTCAACATCATTGATCACCAGAGAAATGCAAATCAAAACTACAATGAGATGTCATCTCACCCTAGTTAAAATGCCTTATATCCATAAGACAGTCTATAACAAATGCTGGTGAAGATGTGGAGAAAAGGAAATCCTTATGAATTTCTCATGGGGATGCAAATTAGGATAGAAATGGAACTTAGTACAACCAGAATGGAGAACAGTTTGGAGGTTCCTCAAAAAACTGAAAATGGACGTACCATAAAATAAAAATGAGAAACAATGCTTATTATTTTCTATTTCATTTTAGATACTCTAGTGGGTTGACTCAAAAGTTTTTATATATACTGTCCTAATGTAGTTCTATAGTCGCAACTATAAATTTTCTCACTTTATTAAATAGTTATTTAGAAAGGTATTGGTTATGTCCGTCTCTTTAAATTGTTGTTAAATTTTAGTTTTATCACATTATGATTAAATAATATGATCTTTATAATCTCTGCTTTTTGGAACTTATTTTCTTTTATGATCTAATATGTAATCTATTTTTGAAAATGTAAAATGGACATTTGAAAGTAATGCATAGTCTCGGTAGTGTTTTAAGTTTGTTATAGCACTCTGATTAATATTTAAATCATTTATTGTTTCTTCTATTTGATCTAAGATAGAAAGAGCGGATTAAAACTTTCCACTTCAGTTGTGTTTCTCTCATTTTCTTCAAGACAGCACAGGCAGTGGTTCTCAAATTTTACCATGCATAAGAATCAACTGGAATCCTTGTTAAAATGCAAATTTTCAAGCTTTAGAATATATTTGAGGTGATGCCAGGAATTCGCATTTTCAGTAAACACCTCAGGTAATTCCAATGTCAGACTAATCTTTCAGATAACACTGGCGTATATCTTACAGGTTCTCCAGTCAGAAAGATCCTTGTTCAAATTCCAGTTGTGTCCTTAGAACCTTGAGCAAGTTATTTAACCTCTTTCTGTTTAGTTGTTTTATCTGTAATATGAGTATAATAATTACGTCTACCACATAATATTACTCTGAACATTAAATTAAGCAATGCAAATGATGTCAATTAATTACATAGTAGCATTACCTGGCCACATTGTTCATTATTATATAAAGGCCATGCCTCTTATTTTCACTGACCATATACAATTTTACCAATATAAAATGATACTGTCTCATTTATTAAATTCTACTTTATTTTTAATGACCACGATTTTTATTGTATCTTGTTATATTTTTACCTATTTTTAACTTTTGCTTTATTTTAAATGTCTCTCATAAGTTGCAAATAGTTATGTTTTTCTTTTGTCAATTAAGTCTGAAACTATTTTATTAGAGGTATTGATTCATTTATATTTGCTTTACCTCCTATAGTCTTTTTGCTGTAATATTTTAATATTTTCTTGCTGTTTGATTTGTTTTATGTACTATATTTTTCTTTGCTTTCTGTTTAGCTATTTGGGAAAAAATAGCCATGTTTTTAATTTACTCCTATTTAAAAACTTGCTCCTTTTTTTTTTTTTTTTGTCTTCTCAAAGTCAAGTATGAGACAGCATTCCTTGGCCTCTCCTCTTCCCTTACGCTGTCCCTAGTGTAAATGGGGTAATGTTTAATATACCTACAGGTTCGTAGGACTTATTTTTATGCTTTCAATTATAGAAATTTCACCAGGAAATGTCTGGTCTTACTTACCTCATTTATTTTGCATTATATTGACTTTGTTCAGGTCAAAGTTTTCTTCTAAACTTTGGTTTTTGCTTTTACTTGATCTGTTCTTTACGTGATTGGAAAGTTTGATCTTACTACATTTTTTTCATTCTGGAATAATTTTTCTATAAATTCTTTTAGGACTTGACTCTGACACCTAAACAGGGACCAGCATGAAGCCCTCCAATGATATTTTCATATCTTTTGCTGTATTCAAAAACATTTGCTTGGCCCTAACATCTCTGATGTGAAATGTAGATAAAATGCAGCTAAACCACAAGAATAAGCAGTGATAAATATATAGGGCTTAAACAGTGTTGTTTGTAAGACCAAAGTTCAGCCAGGTGCAGTGGCTCATCCCTGTAATCCCAGCACTTTGGGAGGCCGAGGCAGGTGGATCACGAGGTCGGGAGTTCGAGACCAGCCTGGCCAACATGGTAAAACCCCGTCTCTACTAAAAAACACAATAATTAGCCAGGCGTGGTGGCACACGCCTATAATCCCAGCTACTTCGGAGGCTGAGGCTGGAGAATCTCTTGAACGCGGGAGGCGGAGGTTGCAGTGAGCAACTGGAGATTGCACTCCAGTCTGGGTGACAGAGTGAGACTCTGTCTCAAAAAAAAAAAAAAAAATCAGCAGCTACTCAAATATTATTATGAAAAACCTCAGTTTCCTCCAGCTTTGTGCTAAGCTCTCCACGGTTTGGTTGCATGTTAAAGCTGATTGGCCTCTATGTAGCAAGATGATTGTCAATGGAAATAAGGGATACAAGCTTTTTTTGCTCATAAGAGGGGAGAATCTCTTCTCCTGGAAACATGGACTAGGTACTTTACGTTTTTTTTGTTTGTTTGTTTGTGTGTTTGTTTGTTTTTTGACACAGTCTCGCTCTGTCGCCCAGGCTGGAGTGCAGTGGTGCTATCTCAGCTCACTGCAACCTCCTCCTCCCAGGTTCAAGCAGTTCTCTGCTTCAGCCTCCCAAGTAGCTGAGATTACAGGTGCCCGCCACCACGCCCAGCTAATTTTTGTATTTTTAGTGGAGACGGAGTTTCACCCTCTTGGCCAGGCTGGTCTTGAACTCCTGACCTCGTGATCCACCTGCCTCAGCCTCCCAAAGTGCTGGGATTACAGGTGTCAGCCACCACACCCAGCCCTCCTTTGAGTTTTATTGAGCTAACTTAGGTCAGGTGCCAACTGCTGGAGAAATAACAGTCACCAAGGGAATGCTATACATTTATTAGTCTAAACTGTCAGGATTCCCCTTTACATCCAAAGTTGGGATTGGATATCTGAATAAAATTGAAATCCCATGAAAAATAACAAAGGGCACGTGGATGTCCAGGAGGCAACAACGCTGACCAAGTATGCTACCTCCTTTCTCAAATCCTGATCTTTGCATGCACTATTTCCTCTGCCTGGAATACTCTTTGCCTGCCTCTTAACCTCACTTACTTTTGTTTATCTTTTACCTCTCATCTTAAACATAATTTCCTGATCTACATAAGTGGCATTAGAAATGTTGCAGCCTATATAGATTTTGTAGATTAAATGCAATTTTGTGGATGGAGAAAGGATAACTCAACAGTTTTAAAAATCATTGTTCCTAGAACATACCTCAGACTTGAGGCAGGACTGTTCTGCATAGCTTCACAGGAGGCATACTGCTACTGAGTGATGTCCCCCTGACTGGGCCTAGGAGTGGAAAAACTGTGGCTAATAGGCCAAATCCAGCCAACCACCCCATTTTGTAAATTAACTTTCATTAGTGAATAAAGGCACTCATTCATTTATATATGGCCTACAAATCTGAAAATATTTACTGTCTCCCTTCATTTAAAAAAATAAAAATCATCCTCTGACTTAGACAACACAGAGGCCTTGTCTTGCTGAGAGTTGCTACACTTGGGAAATTGACCTGGAATTTCCTGCTCTCACTGTAAACAATCAGAATGTAATGAGATTTTTTGCCCCACTTACTTGTACTTGGTGAGCATGAAGACAAGTAGTTATAGTCTCTGTAACAGTTGGTGGAAGAGAGAATGGATGAGACACGAATACATGAAAACACCCATGGTATTAACAAAGAAGAGTGGCTTACACTCGGCAGACTCCTTGTACCATGTGTTATCAGCAGTTGTAAGTCACTACGGAAAACTCTGGGAGACCTGAGAAGTCGATGCATCCATTCAGGTTCACGCAGTTTTATCTTCTGCTTTACGTAGTAGTCTTTGAATAGATGGGTTGTAATTAAATAAACTGAACATCCTTTAACTCTAAATGCATATCCATCAATCACATTATTGGACTATATTGTAATAACAGCAGATTTTTAGATCTATATTGATGGGTAAGATTGTTATGTAGATATAAAGTATGAAAGTATTTACTTAGGAAGTTGCACCTGATTTCTTTTCCCAAATAGTGAACTTGTTGAATACAGGGACCATATCTTATTCTACTTTGCATGCCCAATTCAGAAGAAGACTAAGTGCTCAGCTCTTCAATAAATGCTTGTGAATGTAGAATAAATTTAACACAGTCTAGCTGGGCAATTGATCAGAATTGAATGTTCTGCTTAATTCTTTGAAGGGGAAAAATCAGAACATTTTCTACTTCCTATAATTCATTTGTCCTCATGTATAAAAGATGTAAGTAAAATTTTAATAAACCCCAAATAAGTGAAACTAGAACAGCATCTTTGTTGTTAAAAGTACACATAAGGACTCTTAAAGTAGACTATATCCTTGATCTGTAATCACAGCTGCATTCATAAGAGGCTCAGAGACTTAAGCATGCTTGAACTGTCCCAGACTAATAAGGCAACTCTGAACTCTATTTCTTGAAAATGAGACTTCAGGAAAACTTAGAGTCTGTCAATATCAGAAAGATGC
The DNA here is from genome assembly GCA_963573385.1 of Cacajao melanocephalus. Lineage (NCBI taxonomy): Eukaryota > Metazoa > Chordata > Mammalia > Primates > Pitheciidae > Cacajao > Cacajao melanocephalus. The sequence goes on along the minus strand of CAUYLG010010925.1, from coordinate 18,745 downwards.
AGCCTTTTCATAAATTCAAAACTGCTTAGAACAAAAGGTGAATTGTGATTCCAGACTACAAGACTGGTTCATGAAAGGTAGTAAAGCTAGCATGATGTCAAGTATATGATTGAATATTGAGCCCTAGCTCTACCTTGGTTTTGTAAAAGATGGCTAAAAAATGAATTCAATTATTCTTTCTTCCTACCATACACCAGCCATGATTTAAGGCACTAGAAATATAACATTGAGTAATATAAACAAAGTTTCTGCCCTCGAGGAGTTTATATTCTATTAGAGTAAGACATAGAAGTAATCGGATTCATTGCAATTATAATTATCATATAAGTGACGGGCCAGACAAAGTACGGGGATGCTATGATAACACATATGAAAAACATTTAACCCAGAGTGTGGAATCAAGCAAGGCCTCCCTAAGAAATTGTTACAATATTCATGAGATGGGTGAAGTTGAACCACCAGCAAAGGAGGTGGAGAGGTGGTGAGGGTAGTGGTAAAGAACATCCCAGGGAAAGGGAACAAATGCAAAGACCCTGAGGTAGAAACATATGTAGAAAAAATTGAATTTTAGCTGGAATGGATGATTTTTCTAGGAAAGTATGTATTTACCAAAATAATCCAAGAAGTAGAAAGCACAAATGACATGAGATTATACTGAAGAGGTAGGAGGGGTGACATCATGAAGGGCTTTGTTGATTGTGTTAAAGATTTTGAACCATGCTAAGGATTTTGGGGCAAGAAGAAGTCACAAAAGGGCTTTGAGCAAGATAGTACAGGTTGAGCATTCCTAATCTGAAAATCTGAGATCTGAAATGCTCCAAATCTGAAACTTTTTGAGTGCCAATGTGATGCCACAAGTGAAAAATTCCACATATAAATACCTGACCAAACTTTGTTTCATGCACAAAATTATTTCAAATGTTTTATGAAATTACGTTCAAGCTATGTATATAAGGTATATATGAAACATAAATGAATTTCATATGTAGACTTGGGTCCCATCCCCAAGACATTTCATTACATATATGCAAATATTCAAAAAAATCTGAAATCTAAAACACTTCTGGTCCCAAGCATTTTGAATAAAGGATACTCAACCTGAATCCTAATCAGATTTATGGTTTCTAAAAACTGTCACCAGTTACTGTACAAAAACCCAGGAGAAGAGCAAGAACAAAGGCAGTTTGCCCAGTTGGTATGTCATTCACAACTTTTCTTCCCAATGATTTCATTTGTAGGGAACACTGTGCAGTGCAGTAACTACTCCCTATGATAATTGTGTTAGTGATTTACTTGACCCTTAAAATTAGGCAGGAAAGGCTAAATTGCATTGCAGTAACAAACAATAAACCTCCATGGCTTAAAACTACAAAAGTTTGTTTTTTGTTTGTGATACATGTTCATCTTGGGTCAACTGGTAGACTTTGCTACATGACATCCTCATTCTAAGATGCAAGCGGACAGAGCAGCTATGATCTGGAATATTACCCATGGCTGAGGAATTAACTTGGGATCACCTAAATCAAACAGCATACTACTTTTCAGAGCTTCCACCTAAAAGTAATGCAGGTCCCTACTTTTCACATCAAGAAGTAAAGGAGAAGTACAGCCCTATAATATAACTGAAAAGAGGAAAATCAAATTATTTATGATGAAAGACAACTTATATGAGAGAAAATATTTGCAAGTCATATATCTGATAAAGATCTAGTATCTAGAATTTGTAAACAACTCTTAAAACTCAACAACAACAAAAAACAACCCAGTTTAAAAATGGGCAAAGGATTTGAATAGATATTACTTTAAAGAGGATATTAAAATTTCCAATAAACATACAAAAAGATGCTCAACATTATTAGTCCTTAGGGAAATCGAAAAAAGCAAGTCAAAACCACAATGAGATACCACTTCACATCCACTAAGATGGCTAGAATTTAATAACAAAAATGAAAATGGAAAATAACCAGCGTTGGTAAGGATGTGGATTAAATTGGAACCCTTATATATTATTGATGAGCATGTAAAATGATTCAGCTACTGAAGTTTCTCAATAAAATAAATATAGAATTACCACATGACCCAACAATTCCATTCCTAGGTTTATACCCCAAATAATTGAAAATACTCACATATGCACACATATTCATAGCAGCATTATTCACAGTAGCCAAAAGGTGAAAACAACCCAAATGCCCATCAACTGAAGAATGGATAAACAAATTCTGATATATACCTACAATGGAATATTATTTAGCCATAAAAAGAAGAGACATGCTATGATGTAGTTAAACCCTGAAAATGTTCTAAGTAAAAGAAGCCAGACACAAAAGGTCACATTATCATATCATTCCATTTATGTAAAATATCCAGAATAAGTAAATTCATAAGAGGGAGAAAACAGACTGGTGATGTCAGGGGTTGGGGGTATGGGGGAATGGGGAGAACTGCTTAATGAGTATGAGATTTATTTTGGGGAGTGATGAAAATATTTTGGACCTAGATAGAGGTCGTGGTTGCATTGGAATGTCCTAAATGACACTGAATTATTCACTTTAAAATGATTAATTTTATGTTACATGAATTTCACCTTAATAGAAAAATTTATTCATTACAAGACCTAATGACTAACACACCCCTCTCTAAAAAAAAAAAAATCTGTCATGAGAGAGCTTGTAGGATATTCTGAAAATTGTATTAAGGTAGACATGTATTTTAGAATATAATGTGGCCTTTTGAGAACTGTTTTCTTCTAACTATAATCCCCATCGTTCTTTGTAGTTCTTTTGCTTCATATGACAATATAACATACATTTCTATAAATCTATATCATTTAGATTTCTCTCCAAAAACGTCATCATCAGCAAGAAATCTTACCAAATACCAACTCCCTGAAGATTAATAGGTCTTCCAAGACAATAGGAGCCTTATCCTTTTGTATAGAGATCAGGCATGGTTACAATCTGAATATTTAAGAGCCAAAGTTAGCGGAGTATTTGCTATAATTCTTCAGGAGGACCTAGACGTTAGTAGGGGTTAGAATTATCAGAATCTTTCATGGCCCAAAGTGCGTAAGTGCATGTTCTGGGTTTTTTAAATGATATACCAGCCATTCCTGAAATGATGCCCTCAATGTAGCTAAGAAATAAAGAAGGTTAGGTATGCCTACTAAAGAAAAGAAACTAGGCACCATGTCAATTTTGGGCTGCAGAGTTCATGCTATCCAGACCTTAATATGCCTGCTGATTATGAGCATATTGATAAAAGTCTAATCACTTAAGATCCATCAGGATTGCACTTTCTGCCCAGCGATGATTTGGTGGTATGGTCAAGTCATGAATTTCAAATTTTTTATATTTGCAAAATAAAATGAAAGATATTTAAACGGTTAGAGCGAGTCAAAACAATTTGCCTAATGGGTCCCCAAACAGTCACTGTCCTTTTTAATCTAAGTTGACACTGCTGACAATGGTGTTTTCTATATCAGACTTCTCCATCTCAGCAGGCAATACACAGAATCATCAAGTGAAGTGGCCTAAACAATACCTACCTGACTTTTCATCTATTACCAGCCCCATGCAAAGCATTATGGGTGATAGAGAGCAATGGGTCAAAAAGGGTGTAGAGAAAGTCATAGCTGGTGATTTCTTTTTCGTGCAGGATACCAACGGCATCAGGATAGATGGGAAAAGGCTACGATATGATCTGAAATGAGAAGGAAGTGAAAAGAAACACAGAAAGGTTAGTGCTAAAAAATTTTTTTAATCAAAAAAATTTTTTTAATCGGGTACAAATCCTGTTAACACTAGTTACTAGCTGGGTGATCCTGGACTTCACCTTTCTGTGCCTCGGTTTCTTCATCTGTAAAATAGAGATGATAATAGTACCTAACTCACAGGGTTGTTATGAAGAATTAATGAATTTGATTCATGTGAAATGCTTTAGAATAGTGGTTCTCCAACCTTCTCACACATCCAATAATCTGGAGGTGCTTGCTAAAATAGACCGCTGATTCCCACTCCCAGGCGTTCTGGTTCAGCAAGTCTGAGGTGGATCTCTAGAATGTGCATTTCTAGCAAGTTACCAGATGATGCTAATGCTACTGGGGGACCACACTTTGCGAATTGTTAGGCTCCTGTGATGTTTAGCATTTGCTAAGTTAGGAATTACTATTTTGTAAAGTAAAACAAGTACAATTTATTAAGCATTTACTATATGCCAGGCACTGTTCAGATTATGCAATGTGTATTGTCTCACTTAAGCATCCCAATAATTCTCTAAAGAAGGTACTGCGACCAGTACCTAATCACAGATGAAGAAATTAACACCCAAAGGGCTTGGAGAAATTGGCCAAAGCCCCATAGCTTGTAAGTGGCAGACATGCAAATTAAATGTCTGTCTGACTCCAGAGATTAGGCAGGTGACTGCTCAAATCTGCCACTGCCTTCTGTCTCTGTAATGCCTTGACCCTCCCCCCAAGTATCTTTGTGCTGTTCTCTTTGGCACCCAGGAATTCCTCTTTTTGCCAGGCTGTACTAGACCTTTGAAATTTTTATTTATTTTTTCTTCCCTATTATCTCCACCCTTATGTTCTCCACTTGCTAACCAAATGGAAGCGCACGTGTCCAGCGTATTGCCACCTATATCTGGAATGATCCTCTCCCCTCTCTAACACAGGTTTCTATTTCCTATGTTTTCATTAATACCTAGCTCAGATGTCATCTTTAGAAGCCCTTCCCTGCTCACCTTCCTCTGTCTCTCCATTTCTCTCTCTCTCAACCCACGAAAGTTCATCGCACTTTCCTTCTGAGAATGTAGCTAAGGGCACAGAACTGAACTTGAATTCTAAACCTACCTCTGCTACTTACTAGATATATGACCTTGAACAAGTTACTTAACTTTTCTGGGTCTCAGTCTCTTCATCTGTAAAATAGTGATGATAATAATAGTGCTTCAGGATTGCTGTGAGGAGTGAATGGGTTTATCCATGTAAAATACTTAACATACTATCAAGATATATACTGTAATAAAAAGAAAGCACTCCAAACCTTAGCTATGTCTTTCATACTATTTTTATAATATCATGAAAGTATAATAGCGTGAAAGTCTATGCCTAAAGTATACATCCAAAGCATCATCCTATTATTACACGGTATTGCAATCATCTGGTCCCCTACCTATGTCTTAGGAGCACTTTGCCTCCGCAGTCTCTATACCAGTGGTTCTCAAAGTGTGGTCCCTGCTCATAACTCACTACTTCAGTTCATGGTCTAGGTCATGGGCCTGTGTTCATGGCACACTGGAACCCTGCTGCTTTGACTTTGGACCGTGTACCTCCATCACTTCTCTTAGCACAGTGTGATTCTCAAGGTACTCTGTAAATAGTATTTTTTACTTTTTGTTTTTTTTTTTTTAATGAACTACATTAGAGATTCTCAAGGTGTGGTCTTTGGACCAGCAGCATCAGCATCACCTGGGAACTTGTTAGATCTGAAACTGTATTAACAGTAAAAAAAACAAATAACACAATTTTTTTAAATGGCAAAGGATCTGAAGAGAGATTTCTCAAAAGAAGCCATACAAATGCCCAACAGGTATATGAAAAAATGTTCAACATCACTAATCATCAGAGAAATGAAAAGTATTTTCAACTTTTATTTTAGATTTAGGAGATACATATACAGGTTTGTTACCCAGGTGTATTGTGTGATGCTAAGATTTGAATGATCCTGTCACCCAGGTACTGAACATAGTACCCAATTGTTTTTCAGTCCTTGCCCTCCTCCCTCCCTCCCACCTCTGGTAGTCCCCAGTGTCTATTGTTCCCATCTTTATGTCCATCAATGTCCAATGTTTAGCTCCCACTTATACCACTTATAAGTGAGAACGTGCAATATTTGGTTTTCTGTTCCTGCATTCATTTGCTTAGGATAATGACCTCCAGCCACATCCATGTTGCTGCAAAGAACATGATTTTATTCTTTTGTTATAGCTGTGTAGTATTCCATGGTGTATATGTACCACATTTTCTTTCTCCAGTCCACCATTGATGGACACCCAGGTTGATTCCATGTCTTTGCTATTGTGAATAGTGCTACAATGAACATATGAGTACATGTGTCCTTTTGATAGAATTATGCATTTTTCTTTGGGTATATACCCAGTAATGGGGTTGTTGGGTTGACTGATAGCTCTGTTTTAAGTTCTTTGAGAAATCCCCAAACTGCTTTCCACAGGGGCTGAACTAATTTACATTCCCACCAGCAGTGTATAAGCATTCCCTTTTCTCTGCAACCTCTCCAGCATCTGTTGTTTTTTAACTTTTTAATGACAGCCATGCTGACTGGTGTGAAATGGTATCTCATTATGGTTTTGATTTGAATTTCTCTGATGAGTAGTGATGTGGAGCTTTTCTTCATATGTTTGTTGGCTGCTTGTATGTCTTCTCTTGAGAAGTGTCTGTTCATGTCCTTTGCTCATTTTTTAATAGGGTTGTTTTTTGCTTTTTGAATTGTTTAAGTTCCTTATAGATTCTAGATATTAGACCCTCATCAGATGCATAGTTCACAAATATTTTTCTCCTATTTTGTAGGTTTTCTGTTTACTCTGTTGATAGTTTCTTTTGCTATGAAGAAGATCTTTAGTTTAATTAGGTACCACTTGTCAGTTTTTGGTTTTGTTGTGATTACTTTTGAGGACTTAGTCATAAATTCTTTCCCAAGTTCAGAATGTTATTTCCTAGGTGTTTGTATAGGATTCTTACATTTTGAGATCTTACATTTAAATCTTTAATACATCTTGAGATAATTTTTATATATGGTGTAAAGTAAGGGTTCAGTTTTATTCTGCATATGGCTAACCAGATATCCCAGCATCATTTATTGAATAGGGAGTCCTTTCCCCATTCCCTTTTTTTTTTCAACTTTGTCAAACAGCAGATTACTATAGGTACGTGGCTTTATTTCTGGGTTCTCTATTCTGCTCCATTGGTCCATGTGCCTGATTTTGAACCAGTGCCATGCTCTTTTGGTTACTGTAGCCTTATAGTATAGCTTAAAGTTAGGTAATGCAATGCCACCAGCTTTTTACTTAGGATTGCTTTGGTTATTTGGGCCCTTTTTTTGGTTGCATGTGAAATTTAATTTTTTTTTTTTTTTTTTTTTTTTTTTGCTGGGCACAGTGGCTCATGCTTTTAATCCCAGCACTTTGGGAGGCCAAGGCAGTCAGATTACCTGAGGTCGGGAGTTTAAGACCAGCCTGGCCAATATGGTGAAATCTCGTCTCTACTAAAAAATGCAAAAAATTAGCCAGGCATGGTGGCAGGTGCCTGTAATCCCAACTACTTGGGAGACTGAGGTGGGAGAATCGCTTGAACATGGGAGGTGGAGGTTGCAGTGAGCAGTGAGCTGAGATCATGCCTCTGTACTTCAGCCTGGGCCCGACAGAGCGAGACTCTGTCTCAAAAAAAAAAAAAAAAAAAAAGTTTTTTCTACTTCTGTTTAAAATGACAGTAGTTTGCATGAGCGTGGAATGTTTTTCCATTGGTTTGTGTCATCTGTGATTTCTTTCAGCAGTGTTTTGTAGTTCCCCTTATAAAGATCTTTCACCTCCTTGGTTAGATTTATTTCTAGGTATTTTATTTTGTGTGTGTGTGTATGGCTATTATAAATGGGATTACATTCTTGATCTGGCTCTCAGCTTGAACCTTACTGGTGTATAGAAATACTACTGATTTTTGTACATTAATTTTGTATCTTAAACTTTACTGAAGTCATTTATCAGTTCCAGGAGCCTTTTGGCAGAGTCTTTAGGGTTTTCCAGGTACAGGATCATATCATCTGTGAAGAGAGATAGCTTGACTTCTTCTTTTCCTACTTGGATGCCTTTTATTTCTTAGAGAAATGAATATTAAAACCACAATGAGATATCATCTCACCTGTTCTGTTAAATGACTTTTATCAAAATGATGAAAGATAAGTGCTGGAAAGGATATGAAGCAAAGGAAATCCTTCTACACTATTGTAATGAAAATTAGTACAGCCATTATGGAGAACAATATGAAGATTCTGCAAAAAACTAAAAATAGGCCAGGCACAGTGGCTCACACCTGTAATCCCAGCACTTTGGGAGACCTAGGCAGGAAGATCACGAAGTCAGGAGACCGAGACCATCCTGGCCAACATGGTGAAACCCTGTCTCTGCTAAAATACAAAAAGGTCACTGGGCGTGGTGGTGCATGACTGTAGTCCCAGCTACTCAGGAGGCTGAGGCAGGGGAGTCACTTGAACCCAGGAGGTGGAAGTTGCAATGAGCCGAGATCACACCACTGACAGAGCAAGACTCCATCTCAAAAAAAAAAAAAAACTAAAAAAACTAAAAATAGAACTACTAAATGTGATCCAACAATCTCCCTACTGGGTATAAATCCAAAGGAAATGAACTCAGTATGTTGAAGAGATATCTGCACTCTCATGTTTATTGCAGCACCATTCACAATAGTAAAAGTAGGAAATCAACCTGTGTTCATCAACAGACGGATAAAGAAAATGTGGTATAGGTACAAAGTGGAGCACTACTCAGCCTTAAAAAAAGAAAGCCGTGTCATTTGCAACAACATGGATGAACTTGGAGTACATTGTGTTAAGTGAAATAAGTCAAGCACAGAAAGACAAGTACTGCATGATCTCAGCTATATGTAGAATCTAAACAAGTTGAATTCATAAAAGTAGACAGTAAAGTGGTGGTTACTAGAGCTGGGAGTCGAAGGCTGGGGAGATGTTTGTCAAAGTATACAAAATTTCAGTTAGATTGGAGAAATAGTTCAAGAGACCGTTTGTACAATGTGGTGATGATAGTTAATAACAATGTATAGTATACTTGAAAACTGATCAGAGAGAATATTTTAAGTGATAAGTATGTGAAGTAATGCATATGTTAATTAGCTCAATTTAGCCATTCCACAATGTTAACATATTTCAAAACATGTTGTCCATGATAAATATAAACATTTTTAGCTATAGATTAAACTAAATAAATAAATGATGTTAAAAAAAAAAAAAAAGAAGCTCTCAGGAAGGGGCCCAGTAATCTGAGTTTTTGCAAGTCCTAGGTTTGAGTAAGCAAAGCACTGCTCTACCACGCCTGGTTTAATAAATGCCTCATTTCCTAAGGGCCTACTTTCTATTAGCTTTCCTTTTTTTCACAAGGCACATAGTTTTTGAAATTTTTCTAAGGTCATATTTTGGTAACACCACAGTGAACAAGAAATTGCTGGACTCAGAATTCATATCAAGGTTAGGATAAGAAGAAAATGTGGCTCTCAATATCGTACCTAATATTAGTAAACTCATTGACTGTTGAGCAAGCTGAAATTTTCTAAGACTATGCTATTCCTATGAGGAAAATATCATTTTTAACCATCCTTATCACAATTAATAAAGCATCAAAAGACTGAAAGAAAACAAGTCTCTCCCGACAACAACAAAAAACAGCCTTCTTTATGCTAAGCTAAGACAATTTCCCACTGATTGCAAGATATCTCTTAATCACATATTTAACTCCTCTATTGAATTGTACTGCCTATTTATGCACACGCACAATTACTGACAACTGTAGAGAATTTTAACTCCTTGAGAGAGTTGCAGAGGCAAATCCTCAGTGGAAAAACAAAGTGGCAACTTTACCAACATACTCTAGACTTCATTTCCACAATGAAATGTGTTCAGTGCTCTCTATAATTCCTCAAAACCATTAAAACATGCTTTTGTTTGCACACAATCTAAGCAACAGTCTGGGCTTGCGAGGCGATAAAACTTCTTTTTGGAGGGGACTTCAGAGAATATTAAATAGGGAGAGGGTACCTGGATTCTAGTGAAGGCCCTCTGTGTTCTAGCTATGTGACCTTGAGCAAATCACTCTCCTCTTTGCTGCATTTCTCCATCTATAAAATAAAAAGATTTAGACTGGATGATATTTAAAATGTGTGGCTTCCCTGAAGTTTCTGGGGGAACCCAAAGGTCAAAATTTAGAGCTAAAGTGATAGCAAAACTTGAGAGTACCTTCTTGTAAATGGAGTGACTCTAAACGGGTCTTGGCTAAAGGCTATGTGGCAACCACCGGAGTTCAGCATAGACGTTATGACTGATGATAGAGGTAGATATTCCCTGAGTTTAGCCTACTTCCTTAGGGCAGGCTGGATAAACAGTGGGCCCAAGGCCTATAAGATTCAAGGGCCAAGGCCTCTCTGTTATGTACCATCTAGGAACATTTCAATAAATTCTGATTATCGCTAGATATCTAACATTCTTGGACATTTCTTTCCAATGACAGTAATTGCATAATCTGAGATCCTGAAAATAACATGACCCCCTGGGAGCCCTCTGGAGCTTCCCATTCCTAAGAAGGCTCTAGGTTTGTTATACCGACTGTCTCCCCTCACTGTTCATCAGGCCATTCTACCTTAGAACCTGTCTCCATCTCAAAGACCTATGTAGCTTAGGGATTAGTCAGTGTCACCTCTGCCACTGAAGCAGGTGCCAGAATGATGAGCTGTTTTTTATCATACTCCTTGGTGAACTGTAAAACATTCTCTAGGGTTTCGTAGGTATCTCAAAGAGATCTGGGCTGGACTCAGTACCTCATGCCTGAAATCCCAGCACTTTGGAAGGCCAAGGCAGGAGGATTGCTTGAGGCCAAGACCAGCCTAGGCAACAAAGCAAGACTCTGTGTCTACAAAAAATTAGAAAATTAGCTAGGTATGGTGGCACACAGCCTATAGTCCCAGCTACTCAGATAGTTGATGCAGGAGGATCACTGGAGCCCAGGAGTTCAAGGTTGCAGTGAGTTAACATAGGATCTTGCTACTGCACTCCATCCTGGACAACAGAGCAAGACTCTGTACCAAAAATAAATAATAAAGAGACCGAGAAAAGATCTTTGAATCCCAAAAACTTATAGATCATTGAGTACTGAAAGTAAAGCTTTATACAGTAAAGGAGTTAATTTATTCATCCTACTCATAACATCCATTCTTAATAAGTTTTTCCGAAGCAATGACCAAAGTAAGGGAGAGCTTCTGATTCATCCCAAGTAAGGAAGTAATGATACATTAACCCATTACCCATAAAACTCAACATTTAAAAGCATAATACTGATATCGCTGATAAAACTATCCTAGAGATACGTCAAAATTATAATTTGTTGCCCATGGCAACATTAATTGGCTCATCTATAATATTTTCTGTGGCTACCTAAACTTACAAATATTTGTTTTGGTACACAGTTCTAAGTTTGATACTTCCTGATTTTGCATGCCTGATTTTGGATCACTACCCTTGTTTTACTGTTGGTTTTCATATTTAAATTCCAAGGATTTTTTTTAAGCTAGTAAAAACTAAAACAGCTTCAAGATGAACATAAGCATCTGAATGCCCCAGGATCTGGCAGTTAGACAAACAAATACAGTCTAAGCAGATGCTTTAACAGCCAGGGGAGGCCTTAGGCAGAACAGAGTACTCTGCCTACAGGAGATGCTGGCAGAGCTCAGAGACCATCATTTCCTAGCTTGTAAGCAGCCTAATCCCCCAGCGTTACGCCTTCAGCTTGGAGGGTTTTATTTCAGGCCTCAAAGTAGGTTCCGTAGTTTTGCCTCACTTCTCCCATATCTCTGCCTGAAATGCCCCATTCCCCAGAGATCTGTGCCAAGAAAACCGACTGGGGAAGAACAGATTCAAAGCTGAAATGAAATCCCAAAAGTCTAAATACACTTCCATGAATTTTAAAATAAGAGTTGACATTTGTAGAGCACTTCTTATTTGCCAGGCACTCTACCAAGTGCTTTACACGGATTATCTAATGTAATGCCCACAACAGACTAGGCGGTAGTCACTCTTATATTTTCCTTCCATATTTTCAGCAGGGAAACTCAGGCTGGGGGACGTCAAGTGACTTGCTCAAGGTCATTGAGTTAATAAGAGGCAGAATTAGAATGTGAGGTCAAATAGTCTGACACCAGAGCCCACGTTCCCTACCCGTACATGACGTGGCCTGTGTGTAGGGTATGGGGGATGAAGTCATGGGGCCCCTTTTGCAGGCCTGCTAATGCCGAAGACATCCCAGCATGCACTGCAGCACTTGAGCTTTGTGCCCTCGCTGTCTGTGCATTCCACTCAAGACCAAGCTATGGTCCTACAGTCCAGTGCCCAAATGGCCATGTCACTATCTCTAGTGCGTAGCTGTTCTGGGAGAGGTAATTCTGCCAAGCACAACTCAGCAGACAAAAACCGATGCAACCAAAAATTGGCCTGACAGGACACCAGGTGGCAAGAAATAAGGGAAAAACAGCCAAGGCCTGAATGATTTGAGGTGAGACTGAGGGTCCATGGGAGGCAGAGAATAAATAGATTCGACACATTATCTGCCAAATACACCTAGGGAAAGTCTCATTTAAGAAAAAAAAATCCAGTCACCACACCAGCTAGCAGGTGCACAGAACCATAAAAAAAAAAATCCTGCTTTTCCTGCACAGTCCCATCCTTGATAGCTGTTCTTGCTGATTCGATCTTAGCATGCCAAAATTGCTTCAGCACCTGCCCATTGAAACATAATTATCCTCCTCAGAGGAGTCCAGCGGCTCTGGGTCAGGGAGAGATCCACAGGTCACCACGCCATTCTCCCCATGCCAAAGAAGTGGTACAAATAGAAATGCCTTCCAGAAGCTTGAGGAAACTTGACCAGGAGGGAAGAGTGGGGCAAATGCTAAAGAAAAGAATAATCCAGAGAACCCAAGGTGACAGTGGCTCCCCAAGAAGGCGCATGTGTTTTTCTCATGTTCCCTATGACATATGAAACTCTGTCCCATGAACATTACATCCAGTTTACTTTAATCATGAGAACATTTTTGTTGTTTTTGTTGTTGTTGTTTTCTTAGTGTACTTTAGGTTCTGGGGTACATGAGCAGATCATGCAGGATTGTTGCATACGTGCATACACGGCAGGGTGATTTGCTGCCTCCATCCCCCCATCACCCATATCTGCTATTTCTCCCCACATTATCCCTTCCCACCCTCCCACCCCCCACTGTCCCTTCCCTAGCCCCCCCCAACTGACCCCAGTGTGTGATGCTCCCCTCCCTGTGTCCACATGTTCTCATTGTTCAACACCCGCCTATGAGTGAGAACACGTGGAGTTTGGTTTTCTATCCTTGTGTCAGTTTACTGAGAATGATGATTTCCAGATTCATCCATGTCCCAACGAAGGACACAAACTCATTGTTTTTTATGGCTGCGTAGTATTCCATGGTGTAGATGTGCCACATTTTCTTTATCCAGGCTATCGTTGATGGACATTTGGATTGGTTCCAAGTCTTTGCTATTGTAAACAGGAGCACGTATGTTAATAGGCAGTGCCATGTGCAACTGCATTTTAGTCTCCAGGTTCAACCTGCTTTGACCCCTGCAGTATTTCCACAGCAGGCTTCCACCACACACTCCTCAGTTTCGTCTTGGAGAACACAGGGAATGCAGCCCAATTCTGTCTCCTGGGAAATCAGGTCTTTCTGCCTCATATACTGTGCTTCATTCATTCCCTTGTTGAATGCCAGTCACTGTAGCAAGGCACAACCAAGCCTATAGAGGGTGATTTGACACAGTCCCTGCCCTCAAGGAGGAGAGAAAGCCATAAAGTTTCCCGGCCGGGCCGGTGGTTCACGCCTGTAATCCCAGCACTTTTGGAGGCCAAGGCAGGCAGATCTCGAGGTCAGGAGTTGGAGACCAGCCTGGCCAACATGGTAAAACCCTGTCTCTACCAAAAATACAAAAATTAGGAGGGCCTGGTGGCAGGCGCCTGTAATCCCAGCTACCAGGGAGGCTGAGGCAGGAGAATCGTATGAACCCAGGAGGCTAAGGTTGCAGTGAGCCGAGATCTAGCCACTGCACTCCAGCCTGAGCAACAGGGTGAGACTCTGTTTCAAAAAAAAAAAAAAAGAAAAGAAACGAAGTTTCCCGTATTCAAATTTTCCCATGCCTCAGATACGACAAGTACGTACATATGACGTCACTTAATGCCAATGGCCTATATCCCTGCTTCTTATTGCCACCTGCTTAAGGTAGGAATGCCATGTTCTGTGCCAATATGTGAGAGTGTTTAGTAAAAAGGTCATTTTAGTGTTTACTTATATCCTAACCCGTGCTCTCCCTGACACTTAGGAACTAAATGGGGAGCTGAAGTGGGAGTTAAATCCAAGTGGCACACAGTAGATCAGGGACACAAACCCAGGTCTAATTGAATTCAGGACTTGAACTCTTTTTTTTTTTTTTTTTTTGAGGTGGAGTTTAGCTCTTGTTGCCCAGGCTGGAGTGCAATGGCGCAATCATCTCAGCTCACCGCAAACTCCGCCTCCCGGGTTCAAGCGATTCTCCTGCCTCAGCCTCCCGAGTAGCTGGGATTACAGGCACCACGACCAGCTAATTTTCGTATTTTTAGTAGAGACGGGGTTTCACCATGTTGGCCAGGCTGCTCTCAAACTCCTGACCTCAGGTGATTCCCTGCCTCGGTCTCTCAAAGTGCTGGGATTACAGGTGTGAGCCACCATGTCCAGTAGGACCTGAACTCTTTTTTTTCTTTTGAGACGAAGTCTCACTCTGTCACCCAGGCTGGAGTGCAGTGGCACGATCTCGGCTCACTGCAATCTCCACCTTCCAGGTTCAGGCAATTCTTCTGCCTCAGCCTCCCGAGTAGCTGGGATTACAGACGTGTGCCACCACACCCAGCTAATTTTTGTATTTTTTTTTTTTTTTTTGGAAAGACGAGGTTTCACCATGTTGGTCAGGCTGGTCTCGAACTCCTGACCTCGTGATCCACCCGCCTCGGCCTCCCAAAGTGCTGGGATTGCAGGCGTGAGCCACCACGTCCGGCCAGACCTGAACTCTTAACCACTGACTGTTACTATCCTCACACATTTAGAGTTTCGCTTATTTGCTAATGTGAACTTTCCACTTATTTTATCCTTCCATTTACACATTCTAAACATGAGTTAGGAGTGTGGACATAGGGGATCCTAAAGGAGAAGGTTAAAAAAAAATTAAAGTCAATGCCCTATCATCAGGCCAAGTTTACAATCAGCTGTGGAAACTTAGAATTCCGCTCTTTGAAAAGCACTTCCTGATTGGCTGTGGAAACTTAGAATTCCGCTCTTTGAAAAGCACTTCCCGATTCTGAGGGTAGAGAATTCCCAGAATTTGCAAGCAGAGATACTAGACGCTGAAAAGCCAGTCTGGAAGCTACTGAGTACAAAGTACTCTACAGCCTGTTCTCCACTTTTATTTTTAGAATCTTCTGTATAATTGTGGTAGCTGAGGCTGCCTGCAATCCCTCCTTACCTGCAATCCCTCCTTGGAATACATTATGCGCTATTTTTCTCCCCTAAGACGATGGTTTCAAATTAATCTAATTACTTCCCTGTGCAGTGTTAAATCAAGGTGGCTTCAAAATGAAGATGACCCAGTGAGTTTAATTATTCTCTATGTGCCCTGTTGCGACAAAAGTGTGTTTACTACACAAACAACCATTCTAGAGGACAGCAAGTGTTTTTGTTTGTTTTTCTTTGGTTTTGTTTTATAAAGCCTGACTGTAAGATTTATTTGGGTTTTAAACATTGAGTCGCCATCTTTTCTAAGTAGTGGTACACTATTGCAAAATTGTTCACACTAGCACACACACAATCTTTTTTCCCCTCTTTTAAAATAATGAAACGGAGGGAAATTGAATCAGCTACCACCCTTATCATTCTAGCTCACCCTAATGACCCTTGTTTTTCCACAAAAATTATTGATTTGTTGGTAAACATTGATGCTACTTATTGTGGGCTTAAGTTAAACACAGCAATACATGCGTTAACATGAGAGCAAGACAATTTGAAGTATAGGGAAAAAAAAGCTAGTTGGCCTTTTATCTTTGGCCCTTGTCTATTTGAAAAATCA
Organism: Cacajao melanocephalus; assembly: GCA_963573385.1. Classification (NCBI taxonomy): domain Eukaryota; kingdom Metazoa; phylum Chordata; class Mammalia; order Primates; family Pitheciidae; genus Cacajao; species Cacajao melanocephalus. The sequence goes on along the minus strand of CAUYLG010010925.1, from coordinate 2,771 downwards.
AAATTTTATTTCTCTTTGAGTCCTTCTGCTCAGTTTCTCATCCTTTTATTTTTTTTCTGCTAAAGCAGAATACAGTAAATCTTCAAAAAGAAGCTTCCCCAATTCTAAAACAAAATGACCAACTCTTAATTTTTAAGTATTATTTCTACCCAACATGAGAAATGAATCTACAGCTGTAAACTTTTTTTTTTTTGAGACGGAGTTTAGCTCTTGTTGCCTAGGCTGGAGTGCAATGGTGCTATCTCAGCTCACCACAACATCCACCTCCCGGGTTCAAGTGATTCTCCTTCCTCAGCCTCCCGAGTAGCTGGGATTACAGGCATGTGCCACGATGCCTGGCTAATTTTCTATTTTTAGTAGAGAAGAGGTTTCTTCACGTTGGTCTGGCTGGTCTCGAACTCCTGACCTCAGGTGATCTGCCCTCCTCGACCTCCCAAAGTGCTGGGATTACAGGCGTGAGCCACCACACCCAGCCAACTTTTTTTTCTCCTGTTTCTCTTAACAATACATAGACTTTTCTAGAAGGGCTTTGTATATCCACATCGCAAGGAAGTGGACCCAGTTGCTCTGAGAGTACTTTGAATCATGAAGTAGCATCAAGACATTAGGACCCCATATTAGTTGGTCAACCCACTCAGCACCATACTAGAAAAAGCATGGTGAAGGACTGGTGGTCTCCAGAAGGAGAGGCCTCATCATTCAAGAGGAATTTTCTCATTTAATTTTTCATCTTTTCAGTCTTTCATACTTGAGAAAATCTGTAATCTACTCATACCAAAATGAGTGCATAGCAAGGGAAATCTGTTCAATCGAATCCATTTAAGGTAATTGGGCTCACTGGGATCAAAGAGAGGACTGGAGTTAAGAAGGCAAGGCAAGGGGGAAGAAAAGGGTTCCCTCGTTGACGGTAGTCAGGAGCGTCAATGGACAATGTGCTTGTACATAGGAGTCTCGTGCTGTAGCTATGTGTTCGAATAAATTATGTTGTAGTGGAAAAAAAAGAGCAAGCAGTATTCAGCAGGCTACATTCATTCACGCTGCACTCTCTGCCCCACATATTGCAAAGCCTGACTCCCTTTGCCATTTCACAACTCTTTCACTAAGATCTCAGAATCCCCTAGACCTGACAAAGGTAGCAAAAGATACTATGAGACTGGGGGTTTCTATGTAGATTAAGAATTCTCACAAGATCATTATTGCATGGAGCGGCATTGCCTAGGCCAAGATTTGTTCATGTCGGCCTGGCACATTGGCTCACACCTGTAGTCCCAGCACTTTGGGAGGTCGAGGCGGGTGGATCACATGAGATCAGGAGTTCAAGACCAGCCTGACCAACATGACAAAACCCCGTCTCTACTAAAAATACAAAAATTAGCCGGGTGTGGTGGCACGCACCTATAATCCTAGCTACTTGGGAGGCTGAGGCAGGAGAATTGCTTAAACCCAGAGGTGGAGGTTGCAGTGAGTCGAGATTGTGCCGCTGCACTCCAGCCTGGGTGACAGAGCAAGACTCTGTCTCAAAAAAAAAAAGTGTTGTTCATCTCTAACATGGTAACTTCTGAGCCTAGGCTTCCTCATCCTTAAAATGAGAAAGCTGGGTAAAAGATGATCTCTGCAGTAGCTTCTTAGCTCTAGTGTTCATTTCTCTTCTTTTCTTTCTTTGTTTCGAAACAAAACCACTGAGTCCAGGGGAATGTCTAGTTAGTACCTCTGCCAAAAGGCATCTGGGCTATGCGAGGCAGTGGGGCTCTGCACACTTGACCTGTGCATAAGCATTTCAGATCCACCTTTTTTCCCTAGGCAATGAATCCCATCCTAGCCAAAACTCTGCGAATATATCTATGCCCCCGGGCCCATGACCTTAAGCCATGTAAGGTCATTCTTTCAATCTGCTTTGTGACTTCTTCTACTTTTTTGTTTGTTTTTAGCTTTACATATCCTAGGAAATGATGGTAGTCACACTTTCTTTTCCATATGCCTTCAATTCAACAAGTTTTAATTAAATACCTGCCATGTTCCCACTACTGGATTCGAAGTCATGGTGGATTAAAGAGATACATATATGAGAAGATTCCCCAATTATCTGTAAAATAAAGTGGCCATCTCTTAATTTTCAGGTATTATTTCTATCCAACATGCAGAAATGAATCCACAGATGATGGAAACTTTTAAAAACCTTTTTAAAATCTTGGAGAGAGATCCAAGATGGCTGACTACTAGCAGCTCAGGATTGTAGCTCCCAGAGAAAGCGCACAGAACGAGAGGATGCCACACTTACAGATGAGTTTTTGTTGCCCACGGACCAGGAGATTCCCAGTGGAGGAGCCCCACGGGTCGCCAGCACGACTCTTGTGGCCGGCGTGGCGGTTTTACTGGCGCCTCAGCGCGGCGGTTCTCGGTGCAGAGTAAACGGGACTGGCTCCCCTTTTGGTCTACGTTTGGGGCTCTGGGAAGGCAGACTCGCCTGTTTACCTGATTGAAAAAGGGATTTAAGAGGGAGGCCAGACCGGAGATTCCCGGGCAGAAAAGCACCATGAATCTTAATGCTGCTGTTTTAGTCGGCGCAGTGGGTTGCTCAGATTTTGGCACTGGGAATCAACAAATTGGACGTCCACTTAGAGACCTAATTAGAAAGTTGGCAATTACAAACGACAGGTGGATAAACTCACAAGGATGGGAAGAAACCAGCGTAAAAAGGCTGAGAATACTCAAAATCAGAGTGCCTCTCCTTCTATAGGGGATCATAGTTCCTTATCAACAAGGGAACAAGG
>CAUYLG010010924.1:0-27372 GCA_963573385.1 Cacajao melanocephalus | reverse complement strand
CCCATGCTGGAGTGCAGTGGTATGATCTCGGCTCACTTTAGCCTCTGCCTTCTGGGTTCAAGCAGTTCTCTTGCCTCAGCCTCCTGAGTAGCTGGGATTAGAGGTGCACACCACCATGCCTGGCTCATTTTTGTATTTTTTATTTTTAGTAGAGATAGAGTTTTTGCCATGTTTGCCAGGCTGGTCTCGAACTCCTGACCTCAGGTGATCTGCCTGCCTTGGCCTCCCAGGAGCTTCTTTTCGTTTCCTGTGAGAATCTGGATGACTCCAGCGCTTTGGCAGTAGCAGAGGCATTCTGACATTTTGAATAGCTTTCTTTGAAACTAAAATAAATTCTTTCTTAGATTTCTTATACAGAGAAATCCAAACCCTGCCCCCCTAGCCCTGAATCTTAAAATTCAGAATGAACATATAAGATGTTTCTTTGTTTGCTTATTGTTTTTAACAGGCTCCAGCATATGCCATCCTGAAGAGCGTTATCCAGGCCGGTTGCAAAGCAGCGATATATTTATCAGAAAGATTGTAAAGTGTGTCCAGCTATGCCTGTCTATAAAAGATGATAATTTACCAAGTGACATTTGCAGAGAAACAAGTGTACAGGTATCGCTGTGCTTTTTTTTTTTTTTTTAACATAACATGGAGTATGAATCACTGTACTTTTGTACAATGTGAATTTTGTTAATAAATTATAAGGTTTCTTTTCTTTATTTAAATCAATAAAACTCTCCATTGTTGATTTTTCTCTGTGTTGTTTTTTGCCGTGAGACTCACAGGTCACCAGCCTTGTTCCAGTTACAGCAAGCGAAGCTGGGCCTTGTGTGGTCTCATACTTAATTTTTGTTTTATATACATGTTTTTTCTTTTACATACATGTATATACATATTTTTGGAGACAGGGTCTCACTGTTTTTCCAGGCTGGGTCACAACTCACTGCAGCCTTGAACTCTCAGCCTCAAGCAATCCCCTCACCTCAGCCTTTCAAATAGCTGGGACTATAGGTGTGCATTACCACACATGGCTAATTTTTTCTATTTTTTTGTAGAGGCAAAATCTTACCATGTTGCCAGGGTGGTCTCTAACTCCTGGGCTCAGCAATCCTCCCGTTTCTACTTCCCAAAGTGCTGGGATTACAGGTATGGGCCACTTCACACGGCTCATTTTCTCCTGAAACATCAAGGACAAATCATTAATAATGTAGCACGAATCTTTAGGGGAAAAAACAGTGTGGTTTACTGATAACAAAAGGTAATTGGAAACATGAGAGTATTTAAGATTGGCCAGGCAGAACCGTAAAGTCCATCAGGTAAGTCAAAGATCATTGTCATTTCTGTTTTGAATTGTGGGTGATATGGGTGGGAGAGTGCTACAGTCTGAATGTTTGTGTCTCCCCAGAATTCATAGGATGAGATCTTCACCCTCAAGTTGATAGAAGGTGGGGCCTTTGGGAAGTGTAAGACCGTGAGGGTGGAACCCTCATGAATGGGATTAGGGCCTTATGAAAGGCCCCAGAGAGATTCCTCGTCCTCTCCACAGTGTGAGACTTTAAGGGGCGTGGTCTCTGAGGAAGTGGACTCTTCACAAGCACAAATCAACCAGCACTTTGATCGTGGACTTCCCAGGCTCTAGGACTGTGAGCAATGAATGTTTGATGTTTATAAGCCACCCAGATTGTGGCGTTTTGTTATAGCAGCCTGAACAGACTAAGATGGGGTGTTGCCTCCATCAAAGGATATACGAACTTGTGGATTATTTGTGAAATTGAATTACAATAATTTCCTTAAGGTCTTTTACTGCTCCTTCCCCCACAAAAAAAAAAAAAAAAACCAAAACTGATTCAAAATGTCATACTTTAATGAAATATTTTATAATTTGCAAATTTTTAAGTAATTCATGAAAAACCTAGATCAGTGGATCTCCTCTCTAGCTGCTCATTAGAATATCCTGTGGAGATTAATTTTGTTTGTGGATCAAGTTCTGACTTGTTTAGGGTGGGGTTCAGGATCAGAATGGTTTCAGAAGCTCCCAGGTGATTCTGCTGTGAGTTGGGGCTGTGAGTCCCTGAGCTAGATTATAAGATGCTTCTGGGAAAGATCCATATTTTAAGAATTTGCCTTCCAACCAGTGCCGTACGTTTAATCAGCACCTGATGACTTGGCAGCGCTTGCCCCACCACGATCTGGCTTTGACGGGCAGTGGATGCCAGCATCATTTGGATTAATCCTCTGCCACCTCTTTCTTTTCCTCAACCAAGAGTGAATTTAATTTTATTTAATTGAGTGAAAGTCTACAAATCATAATTGTAATAAATTAAGGCCAGGCATTTGGTAAGATAAAGCCAAAGGTTTGAACACGTTGTAGATGGTTTGTAAACATTAATCTTGCAAAATAAATTCTCTGTGAACATATTTATTAAATTCAAAAGGGTATTTGGTTTTTCTGTAAATTGAACCTTGGAATAAAAGCACAACAAGGTTTTCTTAAAGCACTGATTTGCTCTTTTACAGGAATTTGTAAAGGGTTATAAAAGGTTTATAAGAATCTCACCTCATGATCAAACTGGTTAAGATCGGATAGATTTATCTATAAGGTTTTATTAAAAATTGGGAATGACGTTAATAGTAGACTGATGCAAGGGTAAAATTTGACTCTCTTGAACACAATTTTCATGTAATAGTAAAGGATAATGAAAGATTTTTGTTTGCCTTGTGAATAAACTACCAAAAAAAAAGAAGGGAAAGGAGAGAGACAGATTGTTAGGAAAGTTGTCTTCCCTCTTACTGAGTAAAGGTTGTGTGCCTTTTAAAAAAGTTTTTGAGTCATCATTTTGGCTAATGGTGACCTGGAATTCTGTTTTAATAATATCAAGTGTTTTAAACCTTTAACATGTTTGGTAGGCTTCCCCAAATTTTAGCTTCAAGGTTGTCTTTTTTGACCCCTAACTTTTGGATGCTACAGAAGTCCCCTGAATTATTTGACATGTTTAATTACATGGAATTGCCAAAACAAAAATAATGTTTAATTTTCTTCAGGTTACATTTTAGTGAATAACATTAATATGTGTTCCAAAATTTCTAAAATTAAACTGAGTATATGCTATTAATCATAATTAGGTTTATTTAGTTATTGTAAACCACAGAAATAACCATATTTGTCAATTGTGTTTTCAACTGTGACTACCCGAAGACATTTTTTGCATTCATAGGCAATCGTAGTCTTGTTTTGATCCTCTTCAAAGGTTGGTTTATAATCAGCTATAGAACTTTGACAGGTGCTCTTAAATGCAGGTTTCTGATATCTTTGGAGATTGTGATATTAGAATAAAGGAAAAACATTCAGGACTCATGATGAGCTGAAATGTTTCTGAATATCAAGCAGAACAAGAGTTAACTGACTGGGCTGAACTAATAGAAAACAAGTAATCTGTTTAACTTTTTGCTTAACACGTTGCTCATCTTATGTTTTTCAGAGTCAAGAAAACTTTTATTTTGAGCTATTTATAGCTTTTAACAATTCAATAACGTATACTCCTGTGAACCAAATTTGGAGCATATTTGTTTCTCTCTGCTGGTTTCTCTAGAATTTGGAAACTATTTGTGAGTTTTCTTATGGCAGTGTAGTTATTTGCATCAGTGCAACAAGAATCCATTTTCTTTTGCAACAGGACACAATTGGAAAAACTGATTGTTTTACCAGTTTCTGATAGAAGGGTGTGTTTCCCTTTAAGGAATCAAGCTTGACTTGCAGAGCCAAAAAAAAAAAAAAAAAAAAATGCTTCTTGGAAAAATTGGCCTCATACCTCATCTACACAGTCCTTGTACAGGGCTCCTAACCCGTGACATTCTTTAGAGAATGTCACTTTCTAACAGGCCCAGGAGCCCCAAGTTATCTTGGGACCTCAAGAAGAGAGGAATTTACTCAACTCATAGGTATTTGAAGGTACAAACCCATTGCTGGGCTTGGCTTTAAAAAGTTTTTCCTGAGATTCCTTACGGAACAGAATTCCATCAGAGCCAGTTTTAAAAGCATATGTGAAAAGTAATTATTCTTGCTGCACTTTTTGCAAATAATCAGGCCAAGTACAAGACTAAAGTTTATTTTGCAAACAACTCAGTCTTATCAGAATTTAACAAAAATGAGGACTGGAGAGAGAAAAATTATGTTTCAAAACTTATCAGACTTGTCATTAAATTCTAGTCTCATTAGTTGTTTTTGTCTGTATTTTAGACTAACCCTGCTTATTCCTGTGAACCAACCAGTGATCTCTGGCTGCAGCTCAGAAGAAACAAAAGGGATAGGTAATATAAAAATCTGAATCAGTATTCTAGTTTTGGGCAGCTATCCTGCAAATCCTGCCAGGTGACAGGGGAAAATGGGGTGCCTATAACCCACAGGTTTCTTGGGGAAAATAAGACCAGGGGAGCTAACCAAAGCCCAGCCCCATGCTCTCCAATTTTAGCAAAAAAACCTGTAGCCACAAGTTATCTGGGCGTGTTGGCAGCTTCAGGATTTTTTTGAGCTGTCCTTACCCCCTTCTTTCATTTTGATATATGTCTTCTAATAACCTAATTTGTCTCTTCTCACCTAGAGGTCATCAAACTCCAAATGGTCATGCAGTTGGAATCTTAAGACGATGGCCCCTCTTACCAGGGACCCTTAGATAGGCCGCTGAGTGAGCTCCGACTGCTGTTTTCCCAAAACAGCGCCCCTGTCAGCAGGGAGCAGTTAAGAGTGATCATTGTCCTTATCCTAATGGCAGTAAGATGTACCTCTTGCAGCAGGAGGCAGTCAAATGCCCAGGCAGATAGGGGTGGGTCCCTGGTGAAACCCAACCTTCAAACCAAAGACAGTTTAAAGCCTGAAAGCCAAGCTACAAGTCTGGTAAACCCATAGACTGGATTGAGAACCTGTCTTCCTGTTTGGTGTGATTGATCTCCACCCTTCACTTATTTTACATATACCTACCCTTCCTTAATTGTTTTTTTACACTATTGCGCCCAGCTTTGAGTGGTGCCTTTGTTTTTACCCTTTTTTGCATACTCAGAAACTAATCAGCATGCACTCCCCCATTCTGAGCCCATAAAAGCCCTGGACCCAGCCACACTGGGGAAGAGACCACCCAGCATTAGGTGGGGGACCACCCTCATGTCCCCTCTCTGCTGAGAGCTGTTCTATCACTCAATGAAATTCTTCTTTGCCCTCCTCACTTTTTGATTGTCAGCATAACCTCATCCTTCTTGGATTTGGGATAAGAACTTGGGAACCACCAAATGCAGGTACGAGCTGTAATACAGCCAGGCTGGGGCACACCTGGCCCAGCCACAGGCTGAGCCCGTGTGTAAGTCAGGTGCGGCCAGTGGACCATGTGGGTGCGGCGCCTCCTGCGGCAAGTCCGCGGCCAAGTGAGGCCTGGGCTGGGGAGCATCACCATCGTGGAGTTTCCCAGTTGGCATAGTGGCTGAGAAAAATCCTGCATCAAAACCTTGCTGATAGGAATGAAAAATAGTATAGCCATTTCAGGAAACAGTCTGGTAGTTCCTCAGTTAAACAGGTAATATAGGATACAGCAACTCCTTTCTTGAGTATAAATCCAATAGAAATGAAAACATGGCCATGTGTGGTAGCTCACACCTGCAATCCCAGCAGTTTGGGAGGCTGAGACAGGTTGATCACTTGAGCCCAGGAGGTTGAGACCAGCCTGGTCAACATAGCAAAACCTCTTCTTAGCCAGGTGTGGTGGTGGGCTCCTGTTGTCCCAACTACTTGGGAGGCTGAGGTTGGAGGATCGCTTGAGCCCAGGAGGTAAGGCTGCAGAGAGCTATGATTGCACCACTGCACTCTAGCCTGGGTGAGAGGGAGACCCTGTCTAGAAAACATGTTCAGACCAATACTTGTACATGAATGTTCATAATAACTAAAAGTGGAAACAACTCATGTCCATCAGCTGATGAACAAAATGTGATACACCCAAACAAGGCAATCTTACTCAGCTTTAAAAAAATAGAGTAGTCGGGCTGGGCATGGTGGCTCACGCCTGTAATCCAAGCACTTTGGAGGCTAAGGCAGGTGGATCACCTGAGGTCGGGAGTTCAAGACCAGCCTGACCAACATGGTGAAACCCTGTCTTGACAAAAATAAAAATAAATAAATAAATAAATAAAAAAAGCAGTGATACATGATACAACATGGATGAGCCTTAAAGACATCACACTTGGGTCCAGAGGTTCAGTATGGGAAGATGAAAATAGTTCTGGAAATGGATGGTGTTGATTGTCGAATAGCAGTGTGAATGTACTTATTGTCAAAGAAATGTATTCTTAAAAATGGTTAAAATGGGGGCCAGGCACAGTGGCTTATGCCTGCCATCACAGCACTTTGGGAGGCCAAGGTGGAAGGATCGCTTGAATCCAGGAGTTTGAGGTTACAGTGAGCTAGGAGAGCACCAGTACATTCTAGCCTGGGTGACTTTGTCTCTGAGGAAAAAAAGTAAAGGTTAAAATCGCAAATTTTATATTATGTATATTTTACTACAGTTTAAAAAAAATCATGCGAAGTGAAAGAAGCCAGACACGAAAGGTCATATATTGTATTATTCCTGAAATGTCCAGGATAGGCAAATCCATAGAAACAGAAGGTAGATTAGTGGTCATCTGGGGCTGGTGGGTTGGGGAGGGGGAGAAATGGGGAGTAACTGCTAATGGATACAGAGATTTTTTTGGGGGGGGGCGCAATAAAAATGTTCTAGAATCAATGGTGATAGTTGTACAACCTATACTTAAATTTACTGGATCATACATGTTAAAATTGTAAATTGTATGGCTTGTAAATTGTCTTAGTCTATTTTGTGTTCCTATAACAAAATACCCAAGACTGGGTAATTTATAAAGAAAAGAGATTTATGGCCAGGGGTGGTGGCTCAGGCCTGTAATCTCGGCACTTTGGGAGGCCAAAGTGGGCAGATCACAAGGTCAGGAGTGATCAACATGGTGAAACTCTGTCTTTACTAAAAATACAAAAATTAGCCGGGTATGGTGGCGGGCGCCTGTAATCCCAGCTACTCAGGAGGCTGAGGCAGGAGGATCACTTGAACCCAGGAGGCATAGGTTGCAGTGAGCCGAGATTACACCATTGTACTCCAGCCCAGGTGACAGAGTGAGACTCCATCCAAAAAAAAAAAGATTTGCCAGGCACAGTGGCTCAAGCCTGTAATCCCAGCACTATGGGAGGTCGAGGTGGGTAGATCACCTGAGGTTGGGAATTTGAGACCAGCCTGACCAACATGGAGAAACCCCCATCTCTATCAAAAATACAAAATTAGCCGGGCATGGTAGTACATGCCTGTAATCCCAGCTACTGGAAAGGCTGAGGCAAGAGAACCACCTGAACCTAGGAGGTGGAGGTTTGCACTGAGCAGATCGAACCATTGCATTCCAGCCTGGGCAACAAGAGGGAAACTGCCTCAAAAAAAAAATTATTTGTCTCACAATTCTGGTGGTTGGACTTTCCAGGATTGGGCAGCTGTATCTGGTGAAGGCCTCCCACTGCTTCCACCCATGGTGGAAAGTGGAAGGGTAGTGGGCATGTCAAAGAGATTGCACGGTGAGACAGGATTCAAGAGTCAAACCAAGGAAGCCACTTTTTTAACAACATGCTCTTTTGCGAATTCACCCATTCCCAAGAGAGTGAGAACTTGCTTGCCCAGCAGGAAAACGTTCATGAGGGATCTGCCTCCATGATCCAAATACCTCCCACTTTGCCCACCTCCCAATACTGCCACATCAGGGATCAATTTCAACATGAGTTTTGGTTGGGACAAACCACATCCAAACTGTAGCATAGACCAAACCAATAGGAAAAATACAGATGATTTAGTTAAGTGATTTTTTTTTTCAGGCTAGTTTTACGCAAATTTCAATCCCGGCTGTTAAATGAGAAAATGATTTTTTTTTGAGGGGGCGTGGAACAGAGTCTTGCTCTGTCACCAGGCGCCAGGCTGGAGTGCAGTAGCGCAAGCTCAGCTCACTGCAACCTCCGCCTCCCGGGTTCAAGCAATGCTCCTGCCTCAGCCTCCCAAGTAGCTGGGAATACAGGGACGTGCCACCACATCCAGCTAATTTTTTTTTTTTTTTTTCAGTAGAGACAGGGTTTCACCGTGTTGGCCAGGATGGTCTTGATCTCTTGACCTTGTGATCCACCCACCTCATCCTCCCAAAGTGCTGGGATTACAGGCGTGAGCCACCGTGCCCGGTGAGAAAACGATTTTTTACAATGACTACTCTTCAAGCCAGCAGAGCATGAATAAGTTTTCATCTTCTGAGACTCAGGTGCTATTTCTTGCCCTCCCATATCAAAGCTAATTTTATAAGTACTGCAGCCGAGAGTCTTAGTCCCATAAAGCACCTTGTGTGATTCTTACTAAAAACCCAGACTGTTTGTTTAGCCTCCCCTTCAGAATTGATGGCTGATGTTTTCTGCTTCTGAGAGCTTTCAGAACAAGACCAGAGAGATTTTCTGAATCTCCCTTTGATTATTTTTAATTCCATTACAGCTTGTCCTCATGTATTAACAAGGTAATCTTGTCTTTCTCTTACTTTTCTGATCTGACCTTTCAGGGAAAATGTGATTTTAAAATTGGACACTATCCAAAGATGATGGCAGGATGAGAAAGGATATTATTCTTGTAAGCACTGTAGTTCCAAAGAAGTGATCTGAGCTGTAGTTCTTTGCAAGTCTTTGATTCCTTCATTACTCAAAGTGTGGCTCATGGACCAGCAGCAGTGGTATCACGTGGGAGCATGTTAGAAATGCAGAATTTAGGAATCTCTCCAGACCTACTCAGTCAGAATTTGCATTTTAGCAAGATGTGGTGGTTTTAAAGTATGTCCACAAATCCTTGATACACCTGTGTTCAGTGGAGCTGACTTCCCCTTGCCTTGTGTGTGGTCTGTACTCAGTGACTTGTTTCTAACAAACAGACCATAGTGGAAATGAAGTGTGACATCCAAAGTGAGGTCATAAAAGACACTGTAAAGGTTGGGTGTAGTGGCTTACACCTGTAATCCCAGTACTTCAGGAGGCCAAGGCAGGAGGTTTGCTTGAGGCCAGGAGTTCGAGACCACTCTGGGCAATATAGTAAAACCCTGTCGCTACAAAAATAATAGTAATAAATAAAAAAATAAAAAAATAAAAATTAACTGGACATGGTGGCATGCACCTGCAGTCTTAGCTACTTGGGAGGCTGAGGTGGGAGGATCACTTGAGCCCAGGAGTTAGAGGCTGCACTAAGCTATGATCATGCCCCTGCACTCCAGCCTGGGTGACAGAGCCAGATTCTGTTCAGAACAAAACAAAACAGACACTGCAGCTTCCATCTTTCCCCCTAGGATTACTCACTCTGGGGGAAGCTAGCTGCCATGTTATGAGGATACTCAAGCACTTAATCTGTGGAGAAGCTCACATGGCTAAGAACTGAGGTCTCTTGCCAATAGCCATGGGAGTACCCTATCTTGCAAGTGAATCCTTTGGTTCCAATTCAGCCTTCAGATGACTGCAGCCCCCAACATGTGGACTCCAACCTCCTGAGCAACCCGTAGACAGAATCACCCGGTAAGTCACTCCTGAATTACTTACTGAACCTCAGCAACTATTTTAGATAAATGTTGTTTCCAGTTGCTGAGTGTTGGGGTCATTTGTTACGCAGCAACAGGTAACCAATACAACAGCTCCAGCTGATGTGGAAGCACATTAAAGTGTGAGATGCACTGAGCCAGACCATAAACTCCTGGAAGGCAGACACCAACTTGGTCATTTCCATGTCTTCAAGGCTTGGCAGAGTACCTGGCATGCCATACATTTTTATTGGGCTAAAGACAAGATTAAATTGCCCTGTTTTTTTTTTTTAAAGTAAAACTTTAAAAAAAATAAATAATGGATGTATGCACATGGGAAAATATTCCAGCAGTGCTAAAGGATGTTTATAGTGATAAGTAAATCTCCCTCTAGACTGTGGATTAACAGCAAACTATGTGACCAATTTCCTTCCTTTGAGATAAGCTAGTAGCAACCTGCCATTAAGGGCATTTTTTTCTTTTTTTCCACCTCCAAAAGTAATAACTGGCCTCAAAATGAATATAAACTGCATGTAAGTAGAAAAAAAAAAGAGAAAAAGAAACAAAAAAGGCTCTTCTTCCAAACGTTCCCTAGAAGGGACCACTATTAACAATTCAATGTACATCTTTCCAGATGGCTTTTAGAAATCTTTTATCCACATACATGTTTGGGTTTGTATTGTTCCCCAAATGGAATATTATGCATTTGATCTGCAATTTGTGCATTTCACTCGGTGATCTACACTGGCCATCTTCCCAAGTCAATTCATAGAACTCCACCTCATTCCTTTAATTGGCTGCTATGCCCTTCCATGGCAACCACTGCTGACCCGATCCAGCTTCTACCCTACCTAGTCCAGTCCTGTGCTAGAACCTCCTTGACCTGGTTCTGGAGGCTGCAAACTTAACCACGAAGCCACTCTTTCTCTACTTATCTTTTCCTTCTGCCTGTCGGTGGACATCTCGGTTGCCTTTTTTACCCCCACCCCCGCCCGAGACAGGGCCTCCCTCTGTCCTCCAGGTTGGAGGGCAGTGGGGTGATCATAGCTCACTGCAGCCTCAAACCCCCAGGCTCAAGGGATCCTCCGGCCTCAGCCTCCCAAGTAGTTGAGATTATGGGCATGAACCGCCATGCCCAGCCTGGGTTACTTGTAACACAGGCTTTTGGGGGCCCGTAATGCTTAGGAGGACCATCTTTCAGGAGGAGGGATCCCTGGGAAGGAAGTGTGACCTTAAGGTTTTAACCCTTTTGGAGATCCCATACCTCTGATAATTTGATAAAAACGCGGGACCCTCAGTAAGGTCCTCCTTAAGATCGCTTGATCCAGGTGACTCGAGGCCAAAAAAAACACGACCTTTCCCAACTTAGGGAAACCAAAGACACCTTTCAAAGCGCAGCTTCAGCCTCAACACCGCTCATGGCTGGCTTCTGCGGGTTCCCGAGAAGCATACCGGAGCTCAGAGCACTTTCCCATCTCATGTGTTCAGAGCTTGAAAAGGCGCCTCTGGCCCCGGGACGTGCGTCCTTCCACTCCTGCCTCTGAAACTGCAGCCATGCGGGGCTGAGCCCACGTACTACAGGTCCTTTGATCCTGGATCGCATTGGGAGATCGGCTCCCGGGCGCGCCAAGGGCAAGGAAGGTCTCGGGCCTGTGGAGCCCGCCTGTGTCCAGCAGAGGGCGCCCGCGCCCCACTCTGCGAGCCCCGCCAGGCTCCGTTGCAAGGTCGGCTGGACAACGCCCGGCAGGAGGGCCGGGTCATTGCTGCGCGTTCTATATGATACATGTGATAACCTGGCCCCAGTCATCCCGCCCCGCGATGTCCGCTGCTGAACAGGAACTGATGTCACGTGTGTGCACGGTCAGAGGCAGAGGGCTCGGCTGGCTGTTCGAGTCTGTGCTGTCCTGTCACGGGTGTCCTATCCTGGTGGATACATTTTTTTTTTCCCAGAAAAGGGAAACAGGAAAACAGGGGCGATTAGTCTCTATTTAGGGGAGCCACGTGAAAAAAACCAGCTTCAGGTATCAAACAACATCCAAGGGGCTGCCCTGATGTCTTTTCTTTCTTTTTAAGAGACAGGGTCTTGCTCTGTCACTCATGCTAACCATACTGCAGCCTCGAACTCCTAGGATCAAGCGATGGTCCCTCCTCAGCCACCTAATGTGCTGGGGTTTCAGGTGTGAGCCACCATGCCCATCTAATTTTTATTTTTATTTTGAGTGAAGTCTCACTATACTGCCCAGGCTGGTCTCGAACTCCTAGCCTCAAGCCATCCTGCCTCAGTCTCCCAAAGTCTTTTTTTTTTTTTTGAGAATTTCTCTTCATGATATTTTCTTCCCTCCACTTAAAAAAATTCCAATTATATTTCCAAAATTATAATTTCCTAATGTTTAATCTGGATTTTTAACTGGGCATGCCTGTCAGAATAAACTCGAGATTAAATTTAAAAAAACTACAGACGCTCCTGCTCTATCCAGTCCAACTGAAGCAGAAGCTATGGGGCTCGGACTAAGGAATGAACATATAAAAATTCACACAGGACCTCTGATGTGTAGCCCTGGTTAAGAAGCAGTCGTTTAAGCTGGGTGCAGTTTCCAGCACTTTGGGAGGCTGAGGCAGGCAGATCACTAGAGCTCAGGAATTTGAGACCAGCCTGTGCAACACAGAGAGGCCCTGTCTCAATAATAAATCTGGTCGTGCACGGTGGCTCACGCCTGTAAACCCAACACTTTGGCAGGCTGAGGTGGGCAGATCACTTGAGGTCAGGAGTTTGAGACCAGCCTGACCAACATGGTGAAACCCCGTCTCCACTAAAAATACAAAAATTAGCTGGGTGTGGTGCAGGGTGCTTGTAATTTCAGCTACTCAGGAGGCTGAGGCAGGAGAATTGCTTGAACCTGGGAGGTAGAGGCTGCAGTGAGTTGAGATGGTGCCACTGCACTCCAGCCTGGGTGACAGACCAAGACTTAGTCTTAAAAATATTATTAACATATTATATTTTATATTATTAATATAATTAATATATATATTTTTCAAGACGGAGTTTCGCTCTTGTTGCCCAGGCTGACATGCAATGATGTGATGTCGGCTCACTGCAACCTCTGCATCCTGGGTTCAAGCAATTCTCCTGCCTCAGCCTCCCAAGTTGCTGGGATTACAGGTATGTGCCACCATGCCCAGCTAATTTTGTATTTTTAGTAGAGACAGGGTTTCGCCATGTTGGTCAGGCTTGTCTTGAACTCCCAACCTCAGGTGATTCGCCCACCTCAGCCTCCCAAAGTGCTGGGATTACAGGCGTGAGCCACCTCACCCAGCCAATAATAATAATTTTTAAAAAATAAGAAGCAATGGTTTAATTCCACAAAAGCCTGCATCCTAAATCTGCCCCTGCCGGGATGCACTTTCCCCACTTGACATCCTACTTGCCTGGGCTGATTCAGGATGTCCATTCTGTCCCACTTTTGCTGCACTGTTTTCTGCTGAGATATGACCTGTTGTTCCAATTTTCTGCAACCTATTCATTGCTGTGACAGCTGGAAACATGTTTCAGACCAAGCTGTCTTTGCCAGGTGGAAAGAATGACAAACAGCCATGCTTCCCTTTCTGCTGGGGGCGGCAGCCTCTGTATGGTATTTTCCATGCTTAATTTCCAAGTGGCTTTATTGCAACAATAAAAAGAAAAGAAAAAAAAAACCTGCATGGAAATGACACCCGTTGCATTTACTTATGTGCTGATGCTCTGTATGTTTAAATAAGACCACGTGGGCATTTAAAGAATAATTATTGAAGTTATTCACTTAGCTGCTCTAAGGGCACACATTATTCTAAGTGCTGAGGAATAAAAGAATTTCAGAACATGAAATTCACATTTCCCCCTTCTGTCATTTAGAAGCAACACAAAACATTTCACCTTTGCTTCTTTGGAGTACGGTGGCACCATCGTAGCTCGCTGCAGCTTCCGCCTTCCAGGTTCAAGCAATTCTCCTGCTTCAGCCTCCCAAGTAGCTGGGATTACAGGCACCTGCCACAACGCCCAGCTAATTTTTGTATTTTTAGTAGAGACAGGGTTTCACCATGTTGGCCAGGGTGGTCTCGAACTCCTGGCTTAAAGTGATCTGCTCGCTTTGGCCTCCCAAAGTGCTGGGATTACAGATATGAGCCACCTTTGCTTCTAATAGGAAGTTATTAGCTCTGCTAAATCAAGGATCCAGAGACCTCTTCAGGTATTGCTTGATCCAGGAACTGAAACCAAACATTTGACTTTTCTTTCTCTTTCTCACTCCTCACTGCTTTCCACATTGTTGATATTAGGCTCACAATGACCCCCCCCATCCCCCCCACACTTCCCCCGTGGTCCTCCTTACCTATGGCAGCAAAGTGGCCATAGCATTTCTATACAGGACATCTTAACACTCCTCCATCCACAAGAAAGATGACAGTCTCTTCCTCTTGCTTCTGCAGAGCACAGGAAACCACTGGAATCCACAACACACACTCCTTCCCTACCTCTAGGCTTACTTTTCTCTAATCAGGTTACATTTCTGCCCCTCCAATCACTGTGGACTGCGGAGGCCTGTGGTGCTCTCATTGGCTGGGCCTGGTCACATGGTTGCTCCTGCGGCAAGTGGAGTGGGATAAACTGCACCCAAGCCCTGCCCCTGCTCCTCCGGCTGAGAGTGGCCTAGGGGTGTTTCCCACAGAGGAAGCCAGAGTCCTGTCCCAGAAGAGAGAACGGATGTTGGGCAGATCAAAAGGTCTGATGTCCCCTGAGTCAGGGGGTCAAGATGTAGTTAGGACTTGAGAGTGCATATCAATTAAACAGTGGGGTCAGGATGGTCTGGAAACAGGAAGACGGAACCTAGTGGGGTACGTTTCTGTAGTGCTTGTCTTGAGGGTGAGTGAAGACCTGGGTCAGAGCTCTGCGGGTTTCCCAGAGGCAGCATAGCATAATGGGCTACACCACCAGTGGTGGGGATGGGAGAAGTATCCTTGCTTACCACTTACCAGGTGTTACCCAACCTCTAATGTTCTCATTTGTAAAATGAGAACACCTGGGTTGTCGTGGATGGCCCTTGGAAACATTATGCTGAGTGATGGAAACCAGTCAGAAAAGACCACCTATTTCATGACTCCATTTACCTAAAATGCCTGGCATAGGTGAATCTATAGAGACAGAAAGACCTGCACAGGTGTGGTGGTTCATGCCTATAATCCCAGCACTTTTGGGAGGCCGAAGTGGGCAGGTCAACCGAGGTCAGGAGTTCGAGACCAGCCTGGCCAATATGGCGAAGCCCCATCTCTACTAAAAATATAAAAATGAGCAGAGTGTGGTTGTGTATGTCTGTAATCCCAGCTACTTGGGAGGCTGAGGCAGGAGAATCGCTTGAACATGGGAGGCGGAGGTTGCAGTGAGCCGAGATCGTGCCACTGCACTCCAGCCTGGTGACAGAGTGAGACTCTGTCTCAAAAAAGAAAAAAAAGAAGTAGATCAGTGAGTGCTTAGGGCTAGAAGGAACAGGAGCATCAGAGGCTAATGGCAAAGGGTGCAAAATTTGCCTTTGGGGCAATGAAAATGCTCTAAAATAGACTGTGGTGATGGTTGCAGGACTCTGAATGCACCTTAAATTGGTGAATTGTATGGTATATAATTATATTTAAATAAAACTTTATTTAAACATTAATGTATTAAATGCTTTAGACAGTGAGTGCCTAGTCCACCTCCTCTGCTTGCCTCCTCAATCCACAGGTCATAGCATCTTCCTACAGTTGCAGGTCCTTGGAAGCATCACCATCCTTCAATCTCAAGTTCTCTTCATCCTGTGCTGACCTTTCTGACCAGTCCCCTCGTTCACTTCTCTTCAGTTAGTCTCTTTTCTGTGTGCCTCTCTTTCCTGCCAGGATAGAAATTAACTCTCCAGAAAAGAACAGATGTTGGTAATTCACTAGAAAGGATCTGGGATGGTTAATTTTATGTGTCAACTTGACTGGGCCACAGGATGCCCAGACGTTTGGTCAAACATTATTACGGCTGTGTCTGTGAGGGTATTTTTGGATGAGGTGAACATTATAGTCAATAGATGATTGAGCAAGGCTGACTGCTCTTCCTAATGTGGATGAGCCCCATCCAATCAATTGAAGGTCCGAATGGAACAAAAAGGCTAAGAGGGAACCCGTCCAGTCTGACAGCCTGCAAGCTGGGACACTGTTTTCTTCCTGGCCTTCAAACTTGAACTGAAACATTGGTCTTTCTTGGGTCTCAAGTCAGTGACTTTTGCTGTTGTTGCTGTTGGTTTTTTTGAAGTGGGTATCACTCTGTCACCCAGGCTAGAGTTCAGTGATCTTGGTGTGATCTTGGCTCACTGCAACCTCTGCCTGCCAGACTCGAGCAGTTCTCCCACCTCAGCCCCCCGAGTAGCTGGGACTACAGGCATGTGCCACCAAGCCTGGCTAATTTTTGTCTTATTATTTATTTTATTTATTTATTTTTTTTGTAGAGATGGGGTTTCATCATGTTGCCCAGACTGGTCTTGAACTCCTGGACTGATATGGTTTGGCTGTGTCCTCACTGAAATCTCATCTTAAATTGTAGTTCCCATAATTCTCACGTGTCATGGGAGCCACCATGTGGAGAAAATTGAATCATGGAGGTGGTTCCCCCCATCCTGTTCTTGTGATAGTGAGTTAGTCCTCATGAGATCTGATGCTTTTATAAGGGACTCCCCACTTCACTGGGCACTCATTCTTCTCTCTCCTGCTGCAATCTGAAGAAGAACATGTTGGCTTTCTCTTCCACCATGATTGTAAATTTCTTGAGGCCTCCCCAGCCATGCAAAATTGAGAGTCAATTTAAACTTTTTTTTTTTTTTTTTTTTTTGAGATGGAGTCTCGCATTGTCACCTGGGCTGGAGTGCAGTGGCGCAATCTTGGCTCGCTGCAACCTCTGCCTCCCGGGTTCAAGCGATTCTCCTGCGTCAGGCTTCCAAGTAGCTGGGATTACAGGGGCCCACCACAAAGCCCAGCTAATTGTATTTTTAGTAGAGACGGGGTTTCACTATGTTGGTCAGGCTGGTCTGGCACTTCTGACTTTGTGATCTGCCTGCCTTGGCCTCCCAAAGTGCTGGGATTACAGGCGTGAGCCACTGCACCCAGCTAAACCACTTTCCTTTATAAATTACCCAGTCTCCAATATGTATTAGCAGCATGAGAATATACTAATACATGGACTTAAGCAATCCACCCCTGCATCGGTCTCCAAGAGTGCTGGGATTATAGGCTCGAGCCACTGAGCCTGGCTCAAGTCAGTGACTTTTGGACTGGAACGACACTATCAGCTCTCCTGGGTCTCCAGCTAGCAGGTTGCAGATCTTCAGACTTCTCAGCTTTCACAATTGCTCTGAGCAAATTCTGTTTTTTTTGTTTGTTTGTTTGTTTTGTTTTGTTTTGTTTTGTTTTTCTCTCTGGCCACACTTCAGTACAAGAGCAAATTCTTTATAATAAATTTCTCTCTCTCAGCCGAGCGAGGTGGCTCATGCCTGTAATCCCACCACTGTGGGAGGCTGAGGTGGGCGGATCACGAGGTCAGGAGTTTGATACCAAGCCTGGCGGGCATAGTGAAACCCCATCTCTATTAAAGATACAAAAAATTAGTCGGGCATGGTGGCACGTACCTGTAGTCCCAGCTACTTGTCAGGCGGAGGCAGGAGAATTGCTTGAACTTGGGAGGCAGAGATTGCAGTAAGCCGAGATTGCACCATTGCACTCCAGCCTGGGTGACGGGGCAAGACTCCATCTCAGAAAAAAAATGAATAAGTAAAATAAATTTCTCTGTCTCTCTGTCTCTCTCTCTCTGTCTCTCTGTCTCTGTGTGTGTGTGTGTGCGCGCGCACGCACGCGCGCATCTGATTGGTTCTGTGATTCTGTTTCTCCAGAGAACCCCAACAAATACAGGACCTCAAGATGAGTCAGTGATGAGTTTCAGGCTAAATGGCTAGAAGAACAATCAAAATATAGGACAAAAATAAGGAAGTGGAGGGAAGTGATTGGTTTCAGGGGAAGAAGATTTTTTTTAATTCACAAACATTGACTAAGCATGTGCCCTGTGCCAGACAGAATTCCAGCCACTGGGGATTGAAAGTTCCACCCAGTTGCCTAAACTAGAGACCAGCATGTATTCCTGACTCTTTCTTCAGCCTCGCCCTCAACATCTAATTAATTTAAAAACCTGCTGTTTCAGCTCCTTGCATTGCTTTCAAATCCATTTCCTTGACAGGTAGAGACGTTTTGAAGGATAATCCTCAACTCATGGGAATCACTGTCTCCCTCTCAGATCTACAACAGTTTATAATGGTTTCATTTATAGGTCAGAAGGACCATGGACCTGTTTGAGGCATTTGGAGGTTTATCACATGTGAAATTAGGAAATTGAAAGTTATTGGGATTGATCAAAGCATATGAACATAAAATATACTTTACAGGTCCATACTTCTTAAGATAACCAAGAAGGGTATGGGTGATGATATTGTTTGTTGAGGGGTCTGATAGTGTTCAAAGAAAAATTATCTCTCTCTCTTTCTTCCCTTCCCTTCCCCTTCCTTCCTTCTTTCCTTCCTTCCTTCCCTCCCTCCCTCCCTCCTTTCTTCCTTCCTTCCTTCCCTCCCTCCCTTCTTTCTTTTCTTCCTTTCTTTCTCTTTCTTTCTTTCCCATTCTTTCTTTTGTTCTTTCTTTCATTCTTTCTTCATTCTTTTGTCCTGTTTTTCCTTCTTCCTTCCCTCTCTTCTGTCCCCTCTTCCCTCCCTCCCCTCTCCCCTCCCCTCCCTTCTCACCCCTTCCCCTCTCCCCCTTTTCCCCTCTCTTCCCATCTCCTCTCCCCTCCCTCCCTATCTTCCTTCCTTCCTTCCTTCTTCCTTTTACAGAGTTTTGCTCCTGTTGCCCAGGCTGGAGCGCAGTGGTGCCATCTTGGCCCACTGCAACCTCTGCCTCCCATGTTCAAGCAGTTCTCCTGCCTCAGCCTCCTGAGTATCTGGGACTACAGACTTTAGAACTGGTGGCTTTATAAGAAGAGAAAGAGAGATCTGAGCTAGCATGTTCAACCCTTTTGCTCTGTGACACGCTGTGCCATCTTGAGACTCTGCAGAAGTCCCCACCAGCAACAAGGCCCTCACCAGAGCAGCCCTTTAACCTTGGACTTCTCAGCCTCCGTAACTGTAAGTAATAAGTTTTTCTTGTAAATTACCCAGTTTCCGGTATTCTGTAATAAGCAACAGAAAATGGACAATCATTATTTGTTGCATCAATGAATGTTGAATGAATTATCTATAATAAACACAAATACCTGTTAGGTGAACAAAAGTCATATAGTAGGACAAGGATCATTCTGTTAAAATAACTCTGAGTAAGCATAGAGGCCTGCCTTTTCCATCCCTCTGTGTGGTTAAGATAAGCTGTGCCTAGTTTGGGCTTTGCGTTTTTACTCATGCAAAGTGAACACCAGCTTCCTACTGGGTATAGTGTGGACTGGGCACCCCAGATGATTGCCAGGGTGGATATTATTCAAAGCCTCCTAAAGGATGCAGGTGTTGAGGTGGTCCTTCATGTGGGGTCAGAAATGAAACACATCAAATCAAACCTCAGGTGGCTTTGCAGAGGAAAAGGAAGGTGGATTGTGTGCTCTGCACAGCCCTAACACGAGGGCAGGGCTAATGACCCATCGCTTTTAAGCACAGTGTGTCATAGGTCACTTTCAGCCGCAGAAAAAAGGCTGACCTTTAGATAGGGCTATAAAAAGAGAGCCAAATTCACTCCTTCTTTGCTCACAAAGCGCCCTCAACAAAGAAGGGAAAGTGAAGGACCTCTGTGTTCAAGTGGCAGGTACACAAAGGCGACTTGGCATTTTGTCAAGCTGATGGTCAGAGCATGGAGTGGCAAAGAAGGTGCTTAGGCTAAGCTACTCCTTCCACTATGAGGTAGCGTGTATTACTCCTGTCCCTGCATCTGGGCTGGATTTGTGACTTGTTTTGAACAATAGAATGTGGTAAAAGTGACAGTGACAAGGGAGGGATGGGAGGATGGGAAATTACATGGAGCAGAGACAAGTAGCCCCAGGTGTGGAACCCCTAGACCAGCCAGCTTACCAACCACCAGACGTGGGAGTGATGCCATCCTAGACCGCTCAGCTCCAGCCAAGCCACCAAGAGACCACACAGATCAGTTGAGTTGGCCTGGGCCAGAAGAACCACTCTGCCAACCCACAGAATTATAAAAAATGATAAATATTTGTTATTAAAGCCTTTTTTTTTTTTTTGAGATGGAGTCTCTCTCTGTGGCCCAGGCTGGGGTACAGTAGCGTGATCTCAAGCTTACTGCAACCTCCACCTCCTGGGTTCAAGAAATTCTTTAGCCTCAGCCTCCCAAGGAGCATACCACCATGCTGGCTAATTTTTGTAATTTTAGTAGAGACAGGATTTCACCATATTTGTCAGCTGGTCTCGAACTCCTGACCTCAGGTGATCCACCCACCTTGGCCTCCCAAAGTGCTGGGATTACAGGCATGAGCCACTGCACCTGGCCTATTGAAGACTTTAAGTTTGGGGATGTTTGTTATGCAGCAGAAGCTAACTGATACTCTCTTATTGGATCAGCTTGGATCACTTTCCCAACTCTGAAACACACAGTGAGTAGCGGGGTAGTGGACAGGCCTAGGTCATGTGTTTTTTCCTGGAGTTGGCCATTGAGGCCAGATCAATGAACTGAGAACTGGTGAGGTGTGGAGAAAAATCAAGGTGCTGTCACCAGAAGAAGAGAGAAAGAATGCCAGAGAGGATGAAACAAGAGACATCTACTAGAGCGTTCTAACCCCATAATAGTAATTGATGAAAGCTTGAATTTATGGTCTCAGTTTTCATTCTCATTTGTAAAATAGACCCAAGGACAACGCCACCCACTTTGATATTCAATTCAAAGAATCCTCATGAGGTAGTAGTAAGGGCACTGGTGTGGGAGTCACGTGGAACTGAGTTTAAGTTTTGGTTCCATCTGCCCATATTTAGATGCACACAGATACATTTTAGAATACTTCTGATTTTCAGTTTTCCCATCTGTAAAATGGGTTATTATGTTAATATCAACCTTAAAAATTGGCCATTACATTTTGGGAGGCCAAGGTTGGAGGATTGCATGAGTCAAGGAGTTCAAGACCAGCCTGGGCAACATAGTGAGATCCCTGTCTGCAAAAAGCTAAAAAATTAGCTGGACATGGTGGCATGCACCTGCAATCCCAGCTAGTTGACAGCCTGAGGTGGGAGGATCACTTGAGCCCAGGAGGTCGAAGCTGTAGTTAGCTGTATTTGTGCCACTGTAGTCCAACCTGGGTGACAGAGCAAGACTGTCTCCAAACAAAACAAAAACTGGCTGTGAGTTTTAGTAATAATGCATATGCAAAGCACAGTGCTTGACACATAGCAAGGGCTCAAGAATGTAGACAACTGTTAAGTATGAGTTGAATCATAAACTGTGGATACACCCATGTGCCAAGAAATAAGGTCTCAGTAAGTGGGTGGCAGAATTTGCCACTGTGCCTACCTGGAGAGCAGGAAATATGATGGTTCAGAACTTCTTCTCTGCTGTGTTTCCATCCACTGGTGCAGAGTTTCTTCCTTCTCCACCAGAAAGATGCAAATGTCAAGTGACCCTTTTCTGGGGTGTCAAAACACACAGGGTCCTCTTGGCTTTTGAGAATATAAAGGAGCCATTCTTTCCCTCCTTGGGATGAAATTGATGGAGGGCTACTTGCAATAAAGGGAATCCTGGATGGGATGTGGTTTTGTTCCTGCTGGTTGGGAGGCTGGGACAACTATGTCCATGGACACATAGACACAGGATGTCTGTGTGTGGCTGGGCTATAGTTTAGGGACATCTGTCTAACCATCCATGTATTTAGTAATCATTTAGTGACTTCTGGTGTGTTGATGCAGGTTTTTCTTTCCCCCAAACTTTTTAGATTTCAGAAAGCATTAAAATTAATTGAACAAGTATTTATTTGGTGAGTGACTATCTATGCTAGGCACTGGATAGGTGACAAGGAACAAAGCAGACAAAAGCCCCGTCCACATTTTTTGAGTGGCAGAATATAAAGTATTTGAGGGATTAACCTAGAATTGCCAGCTTTCCATTTTACTAAGTTAGGACTTAAGGAGAGAAGAGAAGCTGCTTTGACTATCAGTATCCATTTCCCCCTAGAAGAAAACGGTTATTTTTATGTCCAACAGAGTGGAAGTGTATATTCTTAGAGTATTTTTTAGTGGCTTAAAACAAACATTTATTATCTCACACAGCTTTTGTGGGTCAGAAGACTGGAAGCAGCTTCACTGAGTAGCTCTAGCTCAGGATCTCTCATGAGGTTGCAGTCGAGATCTCAACTGGGGCTGCATTATCTGAAGGCTTGACTGGGGCTGGCAGAAGTGATTCCAGTATGGCTCAGCACACACCTAGCACGTTAGTGCTGATTGTTGGCAGGTAGCTTCAGTTTTTCAGCATGTGGGCCTCCCCACAGGGGTCCTTGAGTGCCCTTACAACAGGACAGCTGTCTTCTTCTGGAGCAAATTATCCAAAAAGGACAGATTTTTGAAAGAACTATGCTGAAACCACATCCCATGCAGATTTAAATTATTGGAATTCACCTACCCAAACAAAAATGCTTTGGGGAAGGGAAAGAATGCTTTATTTTACATATGTATGTTTGTGTGCATGCATGTATGTATGTATGGACAGGGTCTTATTCTGTCACTCAGGCTTGAGGGCAGTGGTGCAATCACAGCTCACTGCAGCCTCAACCTCCTGGGCTCAAGGGATCCTCCCACCTCAGCTTCCTGAGTAGCTGGGATTACAGGCACATGTCACTGCATCCAGCTAATTTTTGTATTTTTTGTAGAGACAGTTTCCGCCATGTTGCATAGGTTGTTCTCAAACTCCTGAGCTCAAGTGCTCTGCCTCCTTGGCCTCCCAAAGTGCTGGGATTACAGGTGTGAGCCACCACACCCAGCCGAGAATGCTTTAAATAGTGTTAGCACTCTCCCTCATTCTTTTACTGATGTAAAGGGATCATGTCCCTCAATATTTGTTTTTTTTTTCTTTTTTATAATAATGAAACACTTACCTTTAGCAGGACACATGGAATCTAGGATAGACCACGTCTTGTAGTCTTCATTGCTGGTCTGACATGATCTCACATTGTGAGCATCACACTTTGCTGAGTGCTTAAAAGTATATGTTATATACAACTTGGCTCCTAAACTCAAACAACTCCTTCATCAAATGTTCAACTGAGCAGCCCCCCTTAACATCATATTTACATTTTTCCCCAAACATGCAGAGAAATGGAAAGAACTGTGCAGTGAACACCCATATACCCACAACCTAGATTGTACCATGAATGTTTAACTCAACAGGCCTTATCTCATGTCTATTCCTTTTTCCACCCCCTCTCCACTCATCAATTCATTTTATTTTTTGATACATTTTAAAAGTAGTTGCTGAGGTCAGTATACTTTACCCCTAACCCTTCAGCATGCATATCACTCACTAGAATCCACTATGTGTTTATGAGTTTTTAAGATAAAATTTAGATACCGTCAAATGTACAGGTCTAAAGTGGACCATTCATTGAGTTTTGACAAATGTGTAATTCAAACTCCTACGCTGATATATCAAGGGTAATTTGAAGTAAATACAAATTTCATTTTCTACGTGCTGACTTAGAAATGTCCCTGACCTGCAAGGCGAGACTCCACTGTAAATTGAGCTTTACAAAAAAAAAAAAAAAAATTCCCGTCATCTGTCTTATTTTGTTTCTATTGCCTAAAACCATGGAAAAAAAGCATCAGACATTTATTTGGAAAATAATAGGCATTTATTTGGAAAAACTTGCTTGAAGCAGTGTGTAGGGTGACTAAAGGTATAATGTAGGAGGTAGGTTTGAATCTGGAAGCCTGATCTCATGCAATGTATGTAGCCTGCCAATGCTTCAGTTTCCCTATCTGCAAAATGAGGATAAAGATAGAAACTACTGGCCAGCAAGGTGGCTCATCCCTACAATCCCAGCCCTTTGAGAGGCTGAGGTGAGAGGATCACCTGAGTTCAGGAGTTTGAGACCAGTCTGAGCAATAGAGTGAGACCTCATCTTTAGAAAACATTAAAAAATTGGTGGGGAGTGGTGGTGTATGTCCATAATGTTTTTTTGTTTGTTTGTTTTTGAGATGGAGTCTTGCTCTGTTGCCCAGGCTGGAGTGCAGTGGTGAAATCTCAGCTCACTGCAACCCCTACCTCCCAGGTTCAAGCAATTTTCCTGCCTCAGCCTCCCTAGTAGCTGGGATTACAGGCACACACCACCATGCCCAGACAATTTTTGTATTTTTAGTAGTGACAGGGTTTCACCATGTTGGTCAGGCTGGTCTCAAACTCCTGACCTCATGATCCACCCGCCTTGGCCTCCCAAAGTGCTGGGATTACAGGAGTGAGCCACTGTGTCCAGCCCGTAACATTCTTCTTTGTTGTGAAGGCTGATGAGTGCCTAATTAGAACATTGCCTGTCCCCTAGTAAATGCTCAAGACAGCTGGCTCTTATCACCACAATGCTAGCAGGAGACCAGGAAGAGCAGGGTCTCGTATTTGACATGTTAACTTTGTAGACAGTGGCTTTCTGTCCTTGGTGGCTTTATGTCCCACTCGCTTCTGAGTTTCTTTGGTCCTGTTGGCCCTCCAGGCAGAAATTTAATGACTGTCAAAATTCTCACCATGACATCACCAGACAATGTCAGCGGGAAGTTGGCGTCCATAAAATTACTCGAGTTAGAAGAACTGGAGCAGGTGGGGGATCAGGTTCTTAGTCTTTAATTATGTTGGCTTTATAGTGTAAATCTCATGGCCTTGGAGTTAATATTGTACCAGTTTATTGGCACCAAATTGCATTACAGACTCATTAGCTCTCTCATGGCCCTTCTTCTCTGCCACACCAAAGGTTTCCTTTGACTGATGTTGGTTTCATTATTCATGACTCTTATAGAGACAGTAGCCTCTAAAATGGAGACCAGGGAAGGGCATTTTTGTAATGAAAGGTTCTTTAACAATCCAGGCTACTTTGCTAGACTTCTGAATAAGATTCATTCCTTCTTTTGTTCAGCCAGTCATTCCACAATTAGTAATTGAGCACCTATGTCAGACATGGACCCTGCTCTCAAAACAACTTACAATATATTTGAAAATATATTTAATTAGAAATCACAATTAGCATGGGACTGATCTAACAGAGGCTCATGGAGCAGATACTGTTGGTTTCCAGCTATGGCAAAGGCTGATGAGTGTCCCCTAATATTTATTCTCTTTCTTTTTTATAGTAATGAAACTCTTATGTTTAGCAAGACCCATAGAATCTAGGGTAATGAGTATATTTCCCAGCCTCCTTTGCTGTTATATGTGGTCATGTGTCTAAGTTATGGATCTCTTCAAAAGATTTCCTTGCTGTAAAATAGAGATCCCCTAAAAAAGAAAAGAAAGCCAACTCAGTAATATGCCAGGCATGCTGCTAGAGTCCAGTGAGGCAGGTGCTATTATTATTGCCATTCACATATGAGAAAAGTGAGGCCAAGAGAGGTTAAGTAATGTATTAAAAAACACTCCAGGGGCTGGGAACAATGGCCTATGCCTATAATCCCAGCACTTTGGGAGGCTGAGGTGGGGTGGATCATTTGGGGTCAGGAGTTCGAGCCCAGCCTGGCCAACATGGTAATACTCTGTCTCTACTAAAGATACAAAAATTAGCTGGGCGTGGTTGCACATGCCTGTAATCGCAGCTACTCAGGAGGCTGAGGCATGAGAATCGATTGAACCCAGGAGGCAGAGGTTGCAGTGAGTTGAGATCGTGCCACTGCACTCAGCCTGGGCAACAGTGCAAGACTCCATCTCCGAAAATAAATAAATAAAAATAAAAATAAAAATCACACTCCAGCCTGGGCAACATAGTGAGACCCTGTCTTTAAAAAAACAAATTAGCTGGGTGTGGTGGTGTGCACCTATGGTCCCAGCTACTCAGGAGGCTGAGGTGGGAGGATCGCTTGGGCCTGGGAGGTTGAGCCTGCAGTGAGCTGTGATTACACCACTGTACTTCAGCCTGGGTGAGAAGGAGAGACCTTGTCTCAAAAAATTAAGAAAAAAAAGGCACACAGCTGTGTGTGGACTCCAGAGCTGGACTCTTCCTCCCTGTACTTCACTCTTTTACACTGTAAAGGTCTTCATAGGAGAGAAAGCAAAAGAGCGGTGTAGTTTATGTTCATGTCTATTTCCCTAACCAGGTGATGAGCCTCTTGAAGTCAGGGGCTTTGCCATATTCATTTCTGTATCCCCAGTAGCCTGCCCCGTGCCTGGTACTTTACAGAGGTTTATTGAATGAATGAAGGAAGGAATAGGATTTTTGACCAGCAGAAATTCAAGGAGACCATTCCAGGTAATAGAAACAAAATGTGCACATGCTTGTGGTCAAGGAGCATGTGACCGCTTGGGAGACAGGACACCAGTCCTGTTGTCACTGAAGTACTGAATTTTTGAATGGACAGCGTAACTCCATTTGCTAGCCATTCGTTTCGGCTTTGCTCTAGGGAGCTTCTACAGCAGGAGCTGGAAAGCAAAACACATTCCCACATTTTCTGGCACGAAGACAGGAGCTGCCCGAGACATCCGCTTTGCTAGTGTGGCTGGCGGCAGAAGTGGGATGGTTCTGAAATTTGCAGCTGGAGCAGGGGCCCTGGTTCTGCAGGCAGTTTCCTGGTGGGGACAGAGGCGGCAGCTTCCTTGGTGGCCCAGTTTCTGCTCTGTGGCTTAAAAGTTATTTCTGGAAGTTCCGCTCAGATTCCTTTACTGCAGCCTTCTCAGTGATTTTCAAACTACCTGTGATAAATGACCTGTTGCTGGTTTGTTATTTAAAATTTGTTGGTTCTACTATACAAGACTTTTTTTTTTTTTTTTTTGAGATGGAGTTTCACTCTTGTTGCCCAGGCTGGAGTGCAATGGTGCGATCTCAGCTTACTGCAACCTCTGCCTCCTGGGTTCAAGCGATTCTCCTGCCTCAGTCTCCCGAGTAGCTGGGATTACAGGCATGCGCCACCATGTCTGGCTAATTTTGTATTTTTAGTAGAGACGGGGTTTCTCCATGTTGGTCAGGCTGGTCTCGAACTCCTGACCTCAGATGATTCACCTGCCTTGGCCTCCCAAAGTGCTGGGATTACAGGCGTGAGCCACTGTACCCAGCCTACAAGACTATTACATAGGTCATGTCATGTGCAATTCACAGGCAACTTAGACTTTTGACAATTATTTTATTTAAAAAAATCTCCTTTTGGCCAAGTGAGGTGGCTGGCACCTGTAATCTCAGCACTTTGGGAGGCCAAGGTGGGAGTATTGCTTGAGACCAGGAGTTTGAGACCAGTCTGCGCAAAAGAGCAAAATCCCATCTCTACCAAAAAAATTTTATTTTTATTTTTATTTTTTATTTTATTTTAAAAATTTTTTTTATTTTTTAGAAAGAAAAAGAGAGAAAAGAGTGAAAGAAAGAAAGAAAAAGAGAGAAAAGAAAGAGTGAAAGAAAGAAAAAAAAGAATGTAAGAGAGAAAGAAAGAAGAAGAGAAAGAGGGAGAGAGAACGGGATTCTTGTTCTATTGCCCAGGCTAGAATGCAGTCTAAAAAGGGGTATTAAAAACCTCTTTTATGCCAATAATTGTACTT
>CAUYLG010010923.1:0-109534 GCA_963573385.1 Cacajao melanocephalus | reverse complement strand
TATATACACCATGGAATACTATGCAGCCATAAAAAATGATGAGTTCATGTCCTTTGTAGGGACATGGATGAACCTGGAAACCATAATTCTCAACAAACAACTGACACAAGAACAGAAAATCAAACACTGCATGTTCTCACTCATAGGTGGGTGTTGAACAATGAGAACACATGGACACAGGGAAGGGAGCATCACACACTGGGGTCTGTCGGGGGGAAATAGGGGAGGGACAGCAGGAGGTGGGGAGTTGGGGAGAGGTAGCATGGGGAGAAATGCCAGATACAGGTGATGGGGAGGAAGGCAGCAAATTACACTGCCATGTGTGTACCTATGCAACAATCTTGCATGTTCTTCACGTGTACCCCAAAACCTAAAATGCAATTAAAAAAAAAAGTAAAAACTCCATTATGAGTTAAATTTAATAGAAATCACTGAGGTAAGAACTGTACTCATTTAAACAGGGAGTTAAGAAATTATTTTAAACAACTCCTCTGAGTACAATTAAAATAAGTGAAATGTCTAATTAGATGCCTCCATGAAATGTGAACAGTATTTACGTAAAAGTATCAATTAACAAAGATGATTCAAGAAGTTATAGAAAGCATCAGGATCTATATCCTAGGGATAAGAAAAAAACAAAAATAAATTTAAAAAGGCTGAAAAGCCAAATGATTTCATTGATGAGTTCCTTTCACACTTTTACAGAAAATGTAATGCTTATGATTTTAATTAAAAGTTTTATACAGACAAAAAGTGAAAAATTTTCCAGTTGATCCATAAAGGGTCATAAACCTGATGACCAAAATTGATAAAAAAAATACTGTGGTCAAAGAAAACTAAACTGTTTTCCCATAAATATGGAAGGGAATGTATATATGAAGTATTAGCCAATTTAACTCTTTAATATAATTCCACTTGGACCAAGGAATATCTAAATAAAAAATGAAAATACTTTTTATAATTATGAGTTCAATAATAGATTGAAAAGAAATCTTTTGATCATAAAATGAGTGCCCAAAACCTATTTAATAAATTATAATGTGCATTTCTGTGAAAATCTAAAACACTATTAACAGAAGACTGTTCTTACCATGGTAAAAATAACTATCTTAAATCAAAAATAACACGTAAAATATCAGAATATTTGACAAAAACTAAGATCAAAAGAAATATGTTGCTATCACCACCATTATTCTCCATTGGGAGTTCTAATCCCAATGGAACAGGAGTAAAAAACATGGACAAGGTGCAAAAGACAGATGCATTAAAAAGGAAGATAGAATACTATTGTTGTTTATGGATGATTTGATACTTTAAAAAGAATCAATTGAAAAACAATTAGTGGTCTAAATATTTGATACAATATAAATAATAAAAATTCCTTTATAGATATCTAATAACCTGAACACATAAAAAATATATCAACTGCAATATATATAAAATATTAATGGATACATAATACTGTATTAGATATTATATCCATATAGCCATACAACTATATGTAATATCCCAATATTATATATATAATATAAAATACTAGTCCTTGACTAAGAGAGGCATAAAAGATTTGAATAAATTGAGAGCTTCTTCTGGAGAGGGTGGGGCCTAGAATAAATTTTTTTTAAGTGTTGCTTTACAAATCAAAACATGCAGTTAATATAAATCAGTTTAAAATTCAAATGAAAAGGCCATGTGTGGTGGTTCATGCCTGTGGTCCCAGCACTTTGGGAGGCTAAGGCAGGAGGATCGATTGAGACCAGGAGTTTGAGACCAGCCTGGACAAAATGGTAAAACCCTGTCTCTACTAAAAAAATACAAAAATTAGCCAGATGTGGTGGTGCATGCTTGTAATCCCAGCAACTCGGGAATCTGAGGCATGAGAATCACTTGAACCCAGGAGGTGGAAGCTGCAGTGAGCTGAGATCATGCCACTACCCTCCCGTCTGGGGGACAGAGTGAGACTCTGTTTCAAAAAAATCAAAATGAACCCAAAATCGAATATAGGAGTGGAACTGACGTGTACTTCCTTTCTTATGTTGCTTTTTCTCACCTAACATCTCCCTCTCTAGCCTTGAGTTTATAAAATTCACAGTTGTCACAAGTGTTTCCCTTTGCTAGGCCATCAACCTGGTTTGGCTGGGTTGTGAAGGGCATAATGGACACTGTAAGAGTGGCTCCTCTCCTTGTAGATGAGAGAGGAGAAGATGTTCCCTCATATAGTTAATTCTGTGTGCCAGCTGATTACAATCCCAGACAATAGATGCCTTCCAATACAGGGGTGATAAATGTAGGCTAAATGGGAAGGGGAGTCATATTTTCCTGTTCATCTCTGATTTTCCAGCCCACAGAAGAGTGGTTGGAACATAATAAGCATTCAATAGATATGTGTTTAATAAGGGTCTTCACTAATTTGTGATAGCTTTAATATTTTCTCACAGATTATTTGCCTGATATGTAACAATGGTTAATTCACAAATTAGTTAATCCATTGCAGATAACTGAGAGTTTATTATGCATGCAAACAAAACCCCTAAGAAAATAAAATAAAAACTATGCAGATGGAAAAAATAAAAGTAAAGAAAGTAATATATCAAAGTGATAATCATGGCTGAGTTTAAATAATGGGACATTTCTGCGTTTTCTAAATTATTTAACAAATATGCACTAATTTTATAATAAAAAGCAGCTTTTATTTTAAGTATTTTGAGATGTGTTTGCACTTTTGGGTGGATTTCAGATTTTGCTTACATGATGTCATAAAGCTCAATAGATATGGTTGTTTCTTAGACAACCAGCAGATCTAATAACAAAGCATAAAACAAAGCAAAAATACAAACAAAAAAACCCCTAAGTATCCAGATCTGGAATTTATCCCTAAATGACTGAAATTTTACTTTGCAATTGATTTATTCTCAGATCGAAATAGTAGAGAGACCATCTCTGCATGACATTGTCTCCTCGTACTATAGATAATAGGGGTAAGAGGTGTACTTATAAGATGAACAGGAAATAATGATGGCCAATCATCAGTTGCTACCCACCTTCATACTTCTTTTGAACCTAACTTATGTTGCTAGTAGATAATTTATCCTCATTGTTTTGTGACGACTCCCCCTCCCTGCTGTTGAGCCTGTAAATTATCTGAGAGCAAGAACCATGCCTTGCTCATATGCCCCACTCCTGGAATAAGCTAGGCCCCTGTGCCATGCTCACTCATGATCCCCTGGGCTGCTATTTCTGGAGCACTCATCATAATTGTAAGGAATATGTTTAGCCTGCACCCTTTTGATTTTCTCTGGAGGGGTCTCTACTAGAGTAAAAATTCTGGTCTCTTATCCCATCCCAACTTTTTTTTCTCTTAACCAACTGAACTTAGCCAGAGGTGTCACCCAGCTGATTGGCAAGGGCCTTCTAGCTTCCAGATGAGTTGGCTGCTGGTCAGATAGGAGAAGGTGAAAGTGGGCACAGATTGCTTGGCTATTGGCAGAGAACCTTAATGATGTTTGGCTCTGTCCTTCAGCAGGGACTGTAAGTCAGATTATAAAATTAGTCCCCTGTGAAGGAGGCCTATGGTTTTGTGGAGAAAATTCAGTTATGGGGCACTTTATAAAGCCCTCTTGGCTAAGTAACACATGCTCCAAACAGTTTTATCATGAAGTCATAAAGCTGGTGTGCTTATTTCTTTCTTTTCTTTTTCTCTCTTCCCTTCTCTTCTCTTCTCCTCTCTCTCCTCTCCTCTCCTCTCTTCCCCTCTTCCCCTCTCTTCCCCTCTCTTCCCCTGTCTTCCCCTGTCTTCCCCTGTCTTCCCCTGTCTTCCCCTGTCTTCCCCTCTCTTCCCCTCTCTTCCTCCTCTCCTCTCCTCTCCTCTCCTCTCCTCTCCTCTCCTCTCCTCTCCTCTCCTCTCCTCTCCTCTCCAAGACGGGGTCTCACTTTGTCATCCAGGGTGGAGTGCAGTAGTGCAAACACGGCTCACTGCAGCCTTGACCTCTCGGGTCCAAGTGATCCTCCCACCTCAGCCCTACAAGTAGCTGGGACTATACCACCATGCGCAGCTAATTTTTGTAGGTTTGTAGAGATGGGGTTTCGCCATGTTACCAAGGCTGATCTCAAACCCCTGGGCTCAACTTACCCACCTGCCTCAGTGCCAGGCCTGGTGTTTGGATTTCTACCAGAGTGACTCCTGTGTCTCTCTCTCTCAGGTAATCCAGAACTTGGGTGAGGAAGAATGGTATGATGACATGATTTTTTAAAATGCTAAATTGTTTTGATTTGAATATCTGTACTGCCTGCTAGACAGGAAGGTCCATGAAAGCAGAGATCTTCTATCTGTTTCATCATTGCTTCCCCAGGGCCTATCATTGTGCGTGGCATATTATAGGCCATCAACAAATATTTGTAGTATCAACAAATAAATTAATCTTTTGATTATCCCTTATTATAGTCCCTGAACATAGGAGTGGTGCTTAGTAAATATTGTCTTGAATTACAGTATTTTGAGGTCTCAGATGGTGGCATCAGGAGTCACATTCTGGTTCATTCTTCTTGGTTCTTTGACCCAGCCCTCCCTATTCCTGGGTGAGGGCTAATAGCCCCTAAGCCCACCTGTACTTGTTCATGTTGCTTCTCTTTATCACCTCAGCACAGTGCATAAGGGGAGGGGGGAGGACAGTCCATGGGAACCTGTCAATTTCCTACTTGCATGCCTCATCTCCAGCCCTATGGCAGAACACTTATTTTTTAATTAAAAAATACAAACCTGGGATAAAAGAGGAAATGAGGGCATTTAACAATAATAGTAATAGGACTTAGACTTTGTTCCCCCTTTCAAGTAGCACAAAGAACCTGTATGTACGCTCTCCAGTCGCCCTGTTCAGGCACCGGTGCACCTCCCAGATCCCCAGGCTCACTTTGGGCTGTGCCTTCTCCTGGGAACTCCACCTAGATTCTTAATTAACAACAGAACACTTTATTCATTTCCACTACACAGAGGGATGACATTATGTGCAGAACATCTGTAAATCTTAAGTGTGGGCCTCAGGCAGCACCACTTTCCCACACATAAATCTTTGTGTGAAGTTAGGTCAATCGATACTTGCCTTCATAGGTGACTCTGGGGTCAAGCACGTGTCCTTTAGACTACAAAGTTAGGATCCTCTTTCCAAGGGGAAAGAGTCCACAATTTCAGAGGCTGGACAATGGCCCCAGGTTGTGGCACTTGTCTGCCTTTCTCCTCCTGCAGTGCTCTGGCCTGGATGACTGGAAGCCCGTTCAGTCAGCTGGAGTCTCAGACTTTCAGAGTCTGAAGGTGGGGCCCCATTACCCATTCAGGGCAAATGTTCCTCCTCAACATGTGCAGTCCAGTCTACAATTTCCCTCTTCCATAGGCAAGGAGATGACAATGTGTTGGAGATCAGTCACTCCGTCTTCACACAGCTTCTGTCAGATGACGCCCAACCATGTGCAGATGGCTGAAGTACAGCTGGTGCTTCCTATGATAGAGTATAATGTAGCTATTGAAGATCGTGTCTTTTAAAAATTATTTAACCATCTGGGAAAAAGTTTATGATAGAGTATTAGGTGAAAAAAACAGATTATTACACTATAACATAGATAGATAGGTAATAGGTAGATGGGTGATAGATGGATCAAGCATGAAGGATGATGAGTGCCTCAAAACACTAAAAAGCTCTTCAGAACACTCAATCTCAAACCGAGGAACTATGTTTCTATAACCTTCTGTTTGGTTCTATCCTATCTAGAAAGACAAGCAGAGTATATTTCTAGGAGGAAACAATTGTACCTATTATTCAAATGCAAAAATATAGAGAATCCAGATCATGGTGCAACACCGGAGTTCCCTTTCAGTCTATTCACTGAGTCACTAGTGGTCACTGGAAGGTCCTCCTTTTTTTTTTTTTTTTTTTGAGACAGAGTCTTGCTCCATCGCTCCATCGCTGGGAGCCAGGCTGGAATACAATGGCGAGACCTCGGCTCACTGCAACCTCTGCCTCCCAGGTTCAAGCAATTCTCCTGCCTCAGCCTCCCAAGTAGCTGGGACTACAGGCCCGTGCCACCATGCCCAGCTAATTTTTGTATTTTTAGTAGAGACGGGGTTTCATCATGTTGGCCAGGATGGTCTCGATCTCTTGACCTCATGATCCGTCCGCCTCGGCCTCCCAAAGTGCTGGGAGTACAGGCGTGAGCCACCACGCCCGGCCAGGTCCTTCTTCTTCTGCTCTCTCTCCCTCTTTGCTTCCTCTCTATCTCTATGGTTTTCCCACCCCTTCACACATTTCTGCAGCATCTTCACATCACTCTGGCCTTAGCAAAACCTCGCAATCCTTCACAGAAGCAGGCTTAAGGCTTCTGGGGGTTACAGAGTGAGGTGTCTTTGAGGTAAACTCCTCTTGCTAATATTTATCTCGTCACAGATAATTTATATAGGGTTATTTATAGTAATGAACACCCTATCAGCGGTAAGAGGGACAGAAAACCCCATCAGGTTTCATTGGATTTGCCATGTAGTTAGGCAGACATGTCATGAAAAGTGTAGAAGAGAAGATATCTAGTTTTTATGGAAAGCAGAAGAGTTACCCAGTTATAATAATGACTAGACTTAAAAGCTGCTTATTTCCATGTTTTAAAGTATACTTTTCTCTTACTCTCTTAATTGTCACTCTATACTCCTTAAAAAAAAGTGACTACACCCACCATTTGCATTGCTTCTTGAGAAAGTTTGAAAAATAAACTCTCGTAAGTAAGCTGGAGCCATGGAGTTTCTGACTGAGGTTGGAGTTACTGGAACCAAAAACAATGTGAAAACAAAATCTAACAATAAAGGCAGCGACAGTCAAATAGACAGCAGCAAAGTCACCTCTCTAAGGTTATATCAGAGGATACACGTTGCAGTACGAGGGGAATAAAATAGATAGCTAGGATAGTGCTAGACTCTGGAGGCCAGAGGAAGCTATATTCGATGCTGAAGCCCATTGGAAGGGTAATCCTAGAGTTGAGACTGCAGGGCCTCCCCTCCTGCCCTCTGCCCTTATTCTACCCCAACTTCTGCTCCTGGCTCATCTCTCTCTCTCTCTCCTTCCTAGGTGGGGAGTTCAGCTGTTCTGAACAACAAAATGGGAAGTCACTTATATGCCCTGGAGCCTTGCTTTTGTCATTCTGATACAGGGCATTAGACCTAATTTAATTTGAAAATAATATAGTAAGATGAAAGGAAATCCCACTTGAGCTTCTCATTTTAAAAAGAGTTCAAAAAAAGATAAAGTGAGCCTGAGAACCTCAAAGAAGGCCCTCTGGTCAATGGAGGCAGATGGGCCAGATGTTTTTCCCGTCTGTGTCTTGTGCCCTCTGACATGGGGCTAGCTGAAGGAGAGAGTCACACAACAGAAGGACAGGCTGGCTTGCTGATGCTGCCCTCTTATTGAGCTCATGGAAATGTCATAACATCTAAGGTCTTGCTTTCCCCATGGGTTTGAGGGAAAAACATCTATAGTCCTCTTGAACTCATTTCATAGAAGGAACTTTGTTACTGTGCAAAATTTCACTGAAGATTAGTTGAACTTGACATCCTGAATGTCTTTTGCATAATGTACTAAGGTGGTGTTTTTTAAAAATGTCAATATCTGATCCTTGGTGTGTGGTTTTTAGATATCCAAAGTATTCCCACTTCTCAAATTCCCTTTAAGAAGCTGGAATGCAATGCATTTCTGGGTTTTCTTTATTTCAGTTGAATCCACAGCTTGCTATAGCATTACTAAATACACTTTAAATCAACAATTCATCATAATAAAAAAAAAACGAATAATATCCAGAGTGGTTGGCCTCCGTTCAATATCAACCGTTCTCTAGTTTATGGGAAATTAGGATCACAGGCCAGCTTTACATTAACTGGAAAGTGTAGTACGCTACCATCTTGTGGACAAAATATAAATAACACTGAACTATACTCGGGGCAACTTAACCATCTCTTTTGTATTACCATGAATATTTATTTTGTCCCGGGTTTCCACATGCACTCATGGTGACCATTCCATGCAATGTAGAACTTTGGCACTAAATTATCATTGTTAACAAACTGGGTACAGTTCAACATGAAGAAAAGAGAGCTTACTGAGAAAATTTTGGAACACAAATACCAGAGACCTGGATCCTCATGTAACCTTCACCTTTGATTCTTGCCTCTTCAGTTTTCACTTTTCGAAATGCAAAATGCAAGTGTTGATTCTGGTCATATTATACTGAACACATAGGTTTTTGGTTGGTGTTGGCAAGGTTAGGTTTGTACAATGTCCTGAGGAGTTGAATGTTCTGATCCCAAGAGAAATTAATTTATTAACCAGTTGTTCTTTAACTGATGTAAACAATTAGTTACTTTTCTCTGGGATGGTTTTCACACGAACATGCAGGTGCATATCTTACTTGCTATGGTACTAAAGAATGACATCGTAGGATGCAGAAGCCTGATGGTGTCATCACAACTGGATGACATAAAAGTTATAGGATCACAGCATCTCAGGATAGGCAAGGACCATCAAGTTCATTCAATTTAATTACATTTCTAATGCTTGAATCATTTGTATAATATCCAGTTGCTTGTTGAATCTCTTCTTCTAGAATATAAGAAAGTACTTGGAAAGGGAACCACGTAAGAGACAGGAAAACAGGCAATTTCTAGTCCAAATTTCTGAGGATGCTTTTTTTTTTTGCAAATATAGAGAGATTATGAAATTAGTATAGTCACTAGAGAATCTGTAAAGAAGAATCTGTAAATATCAGTCTTCTTAATGTTGTGGTTCTAGTCTATTTATAGTATGCCAAGTAGCTTCTTGCCCGCCGGAGCTCAGAAGACCTAAAGTTTGAACTTTCCAGTGTTTAAAGTTTCTACTCCAAGCTATGGGTCTGTTTTATTTCCTCAATTCTTCCTTTAAGCCATTATATCTAAGTTAGGTACATGTGCAAATATGTGAGTTTGTGTGTTTGTCTCCATGTGTCCGTATGTTTATGTGTGTGTGTGTGTGTGTGTGTGTGTTCTTGGTATTTTTCTCACTTGTAGGAAAATGATGATCCTCTCTCACCCCCAATTTGGCATCAGTGGCAAAGCATCACTTAAGAGGGCATTTTTATATTGTTCATTTTTGTTATGAGCAAAAAATATAACTTGTCTTACACAGTTTTCCTTGCTGTTAAAAAAGGAGTAATCAATATCTTCTCTACCTCCGATAGAGATATTTTGACAATTATGACAACACCATCTTTCATTAGGTCACTAATCTAAATACATATATATATTTCTACTACAACATTGCATACACAGCAGAGAGTCTATTTCAAAAGAAGTATATTCACTCCACTTAAGTATTAATGCTGAAGCACTGAGTTTTGCAAATAGAAAAACCTTAAAGCCACAACAAGATGATGACAACAATGGTAGCAGAGACAATACAACACTTAGACAGGCATTAGTTCCCCGTACTAGGTCTGGGAAGGACAGGTGAGAAATAGAAATGTAACTGACCACACGTGAGTGACTGGACCAGGGCTTCCAGACCAATTCTACTTGCCTTTGTATTTCAAAGTTCTTGACCCTCTTCTTTGGGGGTCTATTACGGGTTTTTTTTTCATTGTATCTTGTGGCAAAAGTATAACTGTGGTCTCTGAAGAGAGGCCATTACTTTAAAAGGTCTTAGAAGGTTTAAAAGAGTTATGACCCCACCCAAATCTCAACTTGAATTTTATCTCCCAGAATTCTCACGTGTTATGTGAGGGAGCCAGGGTGGGGTAATTGAATCAGGGGGCCCAGACTTTCCCGTGCTATTCTCTTGATAGTGAATAAGTCTCATGAGATCTAATAGGTTTATCAGGGGTTCCTGCTTTTGCTTCTTTCTCATTTTCTCTTGCTGCTGCCGTGTTAAGAGGTACCTTTTGGCTCCTGCCATGATTCTGAGGCCTCCCCAGCCATGTGGAACTGTAAGTTCAATTAAGCCTCTTTTTCTTCCCAGTGTCAGTTATGTCTTTATCAGCAGTGTGAAAATGGACTAATATAAGCTGGATAGAAACTCTGCCTTGATTAGCTATGAAACCACCAGTGCCAAAGCACCTTAAAGCCAAGAAGAAAATTATCTAAATCCAATGAGAAGGAACCTTCCATATCCCACTGTTTCCCACATTTGACATAGCATTTTCAGTTTACATACATTTTTATGTGAGTGATGGATTCTTGAATGTTAATACTAGCATTTTATCATAACATTATCAATCTTCTGTGCTGAAGAGACTTTGCTGCATTCTTAGAGTTTTAGGATAATTTTAAATTATTATTGTCTCCAGATGAACTTATCTCCAATGAATAGTGGAATTCAATGAGAAAATAAGGCTCAGTGTCCAGAATGTCTCGACACAGTCAGCCTTTTAAGTATTTCTTTGTTCTGTATTTGAGAAATAGGGGTAATAGACATAAAAGATAATCTGAGAGTAAAGGCATTATATAAATTCCAAGAAGAGCTTAAGAATAAGAAGAATGGTATGATTTATTGAATTTCTGTGACATACCAGGTAATCTGCCAATACTTTTCTCTATCCTGTCTCCAGTTTTTACCATAGCCTGACCATCACCATTTCAAGCTTGGTACGCTTACGTGGATTATCCAAGTCACACAGTTAGAAGTACTAGATTTGGAATCTAGAGTTTATACTCTGCTTATGCCTTATTGTGGTCCTTATTTAAAGACTGTAGTATGTCCTGAGTGAGCTTTGATAGGAGGACAGTAAATTTTATAAAGCAAAATACCCACATAGAAGGTATCCAAATTAGTATTTTGGCTATTTAAGATTGTGACTTGGGAGAGAAGTTGAAGCTGGTAATACAAATTTTGTGGTTACCTGCATAGATGCCAGAGCTAAAGATAAGAGAAGAACCGAGATCACTGAGGGAAGACATAGGAAGAATGAAACACAAACCAATATTCTAAAGAATGATAACAGTTAAGTGGGTGGGATAAAAGAATGAGCCTCTGATCCACACAAAAGCCAAGAAACAAGATACGGGTAGTATCCTTATCCACTATTTGCAGATCAGGAACCTGCAATACAAAGAGAGAAGTGACTTGTTCAAGGTCACACATCAAATCAACATCTGACCTGGGACCATAAACCAGGGTCCATGTCCACCAATCCATTGCTTTTTGCCCCACAGCTTTAAAATACAGCCCTTTTGTCTTTTCTAAGCCCATTATTTTCTCCCCAGCAGGGGAGAATAGATAAATTCTGAAGATAGCATTCCAGCTTAGCTTGGGCTTCCAATTCTGTTGATCTGACAGCTTCCTGATTCCCTAATGAAATGAGCCCAACTTAAGTACTGGTATACATGGAGGGCAGGAAGGTGGAGAGAAGGGGGAAGCAGGAGTCAGCATTAGTTTTCTCATTTAATTAACTGCATTCAACAAAACTAATGCCATAAGCAAATTAAGAAAGGCCAGTAATACAACCCTTAGGGAATACTTGGGGCCCAATTTTTTTGCCCATTAGTAACCACAGGAACCGCCTCTGCCAAAGCCAGAAGAAAAATGTGTATAATTGGAAAAAGGTTGAAAACAATCCTGGATAATAAATCACACTTACTCAGTTCTTTTGTCCTTCCAACTCTAAAGCTAGCATCCCATTTCATAAGGGCGACATGGAGAAGAGGCAAACACTGAAAGTGGGCCTTTGCTTATTAGACACAAGAGGGAGGCCTCCGAGATCAGTGGAATCAGTTGTTTACATAGATTCCACTAACTTGAAGGGCATTCTGTGCCAAGAGGAGGCTATGGCTGCCTGCTTCCCTCATGATCCAGAACAGGTCCCCACAGTTTGACCCTTATCTATAGGAAAGTTGGCAGAGGAAAGTTGGCAGGAGGAGCTTAACAAAATCTCTTGTAATTAGACATTCTGATAATCTTCTAAATTCCCTCATGCAAAAGCCAGCTACTTACCTCATTTCCTTGGACTGCCTGGAGTTATAATCTTCTCTGACATTTATTGGATCTTCCTCCCTGGGAGACAGCTGTTCAGTAAAAGGAAGATGAAATGGAGCTCACTTGCTTACCAAGTGTATTTCACACACATTAGCATCTTGTGTGGAAGGAAACCAGCTAGAATAATGTTGTAAGGGAGTTCCAAGCTTTATTCTGTTATAGAGCTTGAAGTGGATTCTCTCTGATTGTGGGGATGAGGCCTTTGGATGTTAGTTTATGCCACCGCCAGTGATACGTGAATTTGGTCACTCGATCCTCATTCACAAACACATTGTGAGCCTCATACTTTTAAGCCCAAGACTCCTAGGTGAGGGAGAGGCACCAATGCAGTTTGACATCCCTGTGGAGAGGGTTCTCACCATAGTCCTCCACCTGTAGCTCCATTTATCTGCTCATCTACCATGTACAGTAGTTTTGGCTGCCATTTCATGTGGATACATGTCCAACATGAGCTAGCAAGTCCCTATACATGTGTGGTACAGTGAAGGCAGGGAAAAGACTTTGCTCCCAAGAAGCACGTTCTCTAGAAGTGGCCTCTTTTCAATATTGGTGAAATCCTCTTTTCACCTCACATTTTTTGTGACCTATTAGGAAAGTGAAGGTCAGTGTGTTGATTACTCCATTGTAACATTCAGCAGCCAGACTAGGAAGCAGTCCGTGGGCAATGGCTTCATGCAAGGGCACCCCCAATGTTAGAATTGGGAGTCATTTCTGGATGCCAGGAAGCCCTTGGAATGTGATTCAAGGGTCCCTTTCCTCTTTCTGAGTCACCCCTCCTCTGCATTTTTTAAAGCCTTTCTAAGAAGGCAAGCTCTGGGGAAGCAGGAACCTGGCCTGTTCTGTTCATTCCTATGTGTGCACATCACATATATGCCTGAGTAAATATTGTTGAGAAAATGGATGAAGGAAACCAGAAATGCTGCCATTTGAAGATGAATTTCTATGGGTCATCAGAGCTTTGAGGCAAATATCTCTGAGAAATAGGTCGCAGTTTCTACTTTCTCAACTCATGATGCTGTGGATTTTTGAAAATTTCTATCCATTTGAACAAGGGAAACTTTTAAAAAATTTTGTTTATTTTAGGTTCAGGAATACATGTGCAGGTTTGTTATATGGGTAAATTGCACGTCACAGGGGTTTGGTATACAGATTATTTCATCACCCAGGAAGTGAGCCTATGTGTTAGTCTGTTCTCACGCTGCTATAAAGAAATACTCAAGATGGGGTAATTTATGAGAAAAGCTGGGGAGGCCTCAGGAAACTTACAATCAAGAGGTGCCATGGAAGGCACCTCTTCACAGGCAGCAGGAGAGAATGAGTGCCGAGCGAAGGTGGAAGCTCCTTATAAAACCATCAGATCTCATGAGAACTCACTCACTATCATAAGAATAGCATGGGGAAACTTTCCTCATGATCTCCCACTGGTTCCTTCCCCTTCCCTTCATCTTGAATTGTAGTTATGGGAACTACAATTCAAGATGAGATTTGGGAGGGAACACAGCCAAACCATATCAGCATAGTACCTAATAGGTAGTTTTTGATCCTCTCCCTCCTCTATCCTCAAGTAGGCATCAGTGTTGGTTGTTCCCTTCTTTGTGTCCATGTGTTCTCATTGTTTAGCTCCCGCTTGTAAGTGAGAACATGCAGCATTTGGTTTTTGGTTCCTGTGTTAGTTTGCTTAGCATAATGACATCCAGCTCCATCCATGTTGCTGTGAAGGACTATGATCTTCTTCTCCTCCTTCTCCTTCTTCTTCTGAGACAGAGTCTCACCCTCTTGCCCAAGCTGGAGTGCAATGGTGTGATCTTGGCTTACTGCAACCTCTGCCTCCTGGGTTCAAATGATTCTCCTGCCTCAGCCTCCTCAGTAGCTGGGATTACAGGTCCCAGCCACAATGCCCAGCTAATTTTTGTATTTTTAGTAGAAACGGAGTTTTACCATGTTGTCTAGGCTGGTCTCAAACCCCTGACCTTGTGATCCACCCACTTCGGCCTTCCAAAGTGCTGGGATTACAGGAGTGAGCCACTGCACCCTGCCGATCTTATTGTTTTTTATGACTGGAGTATTCTACAGTGTGTATATACTACATTTTCTTTATCCAGTCTATTGTTGATGGGCATTTAGGTTGATTTTATGTCTTTACTATTCTGAATAGTGCTGCAATGAACATACATGTGCATGCGTTTTTATGGTAGAATGATTTATGTTCCTTTGGGTATATACCCAACAATGGGATTGCTGGTTAGAATGATAATTCTGTTTTAAGTTCTTCGAGTAATCACACTGCTTTACACATTGACTGAACTAATTTACTTTCCCACCAGCAGTGTATAAGCATTCCAACAAGGGAAACATTTAACAATAACATGAATGTAATAGTCTATTCTCACACTGCTAATAAAGACATACCTGAGACTGGGTATTTACAAAGGAAATAGGTTTAATTGACACAGTTCCATGTGGCTGGGGAGGCCTTACAATCACGGTGGAAGATGAATGAGGAGGAAAGTCATGCCTTACATTGTGACAGGCAGGAAGACTTGTGCAGGGGAACT
The DNA here is from genome assembly GCA_963573385.1 of Cacajao melanocephalus. Classification (NCBI taxonomy): domain Eukaryota; kingdom Metazoa; phylum Chordata; class Mammalia; order Primates; family Pitheciidae; genus Cacajao; species Cacajao melanocephalus. Next base: position 94,953 of record CAUYLG010010923.1, on the reverse strand, counting down.
CCCATTTGTGTCAGATCTCATGAGACTTTTTCACGACCACAAGAACAGTAAGAGGGAAATTGTCTCCATGATTCAATTATCTCCATCTGGCCCCACCCTTGTAGTATGGGGATTATTACAATTCAAGGTGACATTTGGGTGGGGACACAGCCAAACTGTATCAACAGATCACAGTCTTTTTGTGAAGAATAAAGATAATATGTTTATTAGGGAATGTGGTACATACACAATAGACATTATCCTCCTTCACAATAAGACTGTGAGTAGAATAATAACCTGATCTGACCAGTGAGGAATCTGAAGCTTAGAGAAATTAGATAATTTGCCTAAAGTAACCCAATTAGCCAGTGGTAGATTTGAATCCAGATTATCTGAGAGCAAGCTTGTACTCGTCAGACACCAGGGGAAGGTCTCGGAGTAGAGGAAAATCAACTGTTTATTTGGATTCAACCAATTTAAATGCTGTTTAAGACTAAAGGCTCCTGTTCCCTTTTGCAAAATAGATGTTCTTTCTTCTACAAAGTGTTATAGCCAGCAACTTTCACGTCAGAGAACTTACTGGAAATGCAGAGTCTTGGACTTCAACTCAACCCTAATGAATCAGAATCTGCCTTTTAACAAGACCATGTGAAGCACTGGTCTACACCACAACACACACACACACACACACACACACACACACACACACACACAGCAACAGCAGCAAGTCCTAAGGGAAGAAGAAAGTACAGAGATAAAAATTTGGAGTGCAATTTGCACTCAGAGAAGGAAGGCCTGTCCTATAGCCACCACATTGCTGAGAACTAAGCAGAGAGTGGGTCATGGACATAGTATGGAGTGCTGAATCTTTTACTGGTGAGAACAGCGTTTCTACCTTAGTACAATAAACCCTTTGGTTCAACCAAAGCAAGTGTTTCTCAAGCATGGATTTGGGGCTTAAGCTTCCATTAGGGTGGCCAGCTTGCCCCGGTTTACCCAGGACTTTCCCATAAGTCCTGCGTTTTGAGAAAATCTTCTATTCTGAAAAAAACATGATGGTTGATTATCCTAGCATCTATCTGTTCCTGAAGGGGCAAGTAACATAATTACTTTAGACTTAGATTCTGAAGATCTGAGTTTAGCTTCCAACATCATCACCTATTGTTGCTGTTATGCAAGTCACTTAAACTTCTCTTTTCCTTATCTTCATAATGAAGATAATACCAACCTCCTGTGGTGGCTGAAGTATAAATTAATAGCTATAGATATTAAATCATCAAGAAGGGATAATTTATATTCATCTTCATAGCCCCGAATGAAAGTCTGTGAACACACTTTGTGAACTATGACATAATTGTGTATCTGAGATGTTGCCAGTATTATAAGAATGTATTTTTCTTGAATACCTCCCTGTCAAATTCTATACAGTCTGTACTGCTCTGATGAATCATAGTCTCCTCAGAGAATTCTCCTACCTCACTCCAGCCATAGTGGCTTCTTTCACTTTTGAATAATCACTTGAAGAAAGTTGTTCAGTATTACAAGTTTGTGATTTGACCAGACACGGTAGCTCATGCCTGTAATCCTAGCATTTTGGGAGGCTGAGGTAGGAGCATCACTTGAGCCCAGGAGTTTGAGAAGAGCCTGGGCAACATAGTGAGATCTTATCTCTACAAAAAAAATAGAAAAATCAGCCCGGCATGGTGGCATGTGCCTGTTGTCCTTGCTACTCAGGAGGCTGAGTTGGGAGAATTACCTGAGCTCAGGAAGCTGAGGCTGCAGTAAGCCTGATGGTGCCACGGCACTCCAGCCTGAGCATCAGAGTGAGAGCCTGTCTCAAAAAAAAAAAAAAAAGAAAGAAAAAAAAAGCCCTTGTTCTGGAGACTTGGCTTTACCACTTAATAGTCAAGTGATTTTGGACAAGATACTTAACCCTGTGAGGTTCGTTTGCTTCAGTGCTAAAATGGGAGCAAATGTAATAGTACCTGTCTCATTCATAGTTGAGTGTATGGAATGAGATAGTTAAATCTATGCGTACCATAAACTAAAGGCTTAGATATGTTAGTTGCTCTGCTCTGAAATATATTTAATGCTTACTTTCTTAGAATCCTAATTCTTATAGGACCTGCAATTTCAGGTTAATAATAATGATATTATCGGCCATGCAGTGGCTCATGCCTGTAATCCCAGCACTTTGGGAGGCCAAGACAGGTGAATTGCGTGAACCAGCTTGGCCAACATGGCGAAACCTCATCTTTCCTAAAAACAAAAATAATACAGTTTAGCTGGGTGTGGTGGCAGATCCCTGTGTTCCCAGCTACTCCGGAGTCTGAGGCAGGAGAATCACTTTAATCGGGGAGCTGCAGTGACTGAGCTCACACCCCTGCACTCCAGCCTGGGTGACATAGCAAAACTCCGTCTCAAAAGAAAATAATAATAATAGTATCTAGACCACCTCCTCCAGGACCAGCAGCTGTAATAGTATTTTGAGCACTTGTCGTGGGTCAGGCACTATGAAAAGCAAATTGCCATCAGTGGGTGAGCACCTATTATGAAGCAGGTACTTTACTGAAATTATCTCATTAACTCTCATGCCATCCCATGTGGTAGAAATCATTAGCTCCATTTTGCCGATGACCTTTGATGATATGGAAATAAATTAACTTTCCTGTCAGCCACACAGCTGGAACTCAAAGATCATCTTATTCCAAAGCTCATGCTAGCCACACAACTGGGACTCAAACTAAAGACTGTCTGATTCCAAAGCTCATGCCATCTCTATGTTGCTTAGGTACTGGGATCCCCAGACCATCTAGTAGTTCTCCACAAACACATAATAAAGTACTGCTCAAATGTTAATGTGGATATGAATCACCTGGAGATCTTCATAAACTTCAGATACTGGTTCAGTAAATATGGAATAGGCCTGAGGGTCTGCCTTTCTGGCAAGTTTCCAGGTGATACTGATGCTGCAGTCCGGAGACCATACTTTGAGTAGGAAGGCTGTATTATTTACTTGCCAATGGATTGGTTAATAGGTGAAGTCCCCAGGATCTGTGTCTTCTGCAGTTCTTGGGGCTGAGTGTGGGGAGGGTGTGTGAGTAGCAGGAGGAGGATATTTAGTGGAAATGAGTAAGTAACCAGTCATTCTTAGGAGTTGTTCTTAACTGGAATGGTCATCATTTAGAACTACTTTTGTCTATTTCTCTTGAATTCTGTGGCATTGGGTATTTATCAGATTTCCCCAATGATCACAATCACCTGGGGTACTTGTAAACCAGAACACTTCCAAGGACTGTCTCCCGGGATGGGGCCTAGTAATTTGTAATTTTACAAATACTTCAGAAAAGTCTGAAAAACACTGAAGGTGCTATAGAAATTGCGAAGAGCAGGCAATAAATGAGGGGTGATGTAATCAAAGAAGGCTTGGCTGGTAGGGGTGGGGAGGTTGTAGGCGGCATGGTTAGGGGATGGAGCTTTAGCCCTGCAGAATGAGAGTTCTAAAAGGGTAAAAGACAGTGGCAAGAGCACTGGGTGGTGGTGGGGCACATGACCAAGGGTATGAAGATTGGCTCTGCATTTTTTCAGATTCGGTTCAAGGCCTACTGGATTTTGTTTGAAATGCTGTGTAAACATTGTCTATATAAGTACACTAAAAATATTATAATAAAAGATTTTTAAAATATTGGTTCTGTACTCAAGTGACACCAAAGTCACATGCAAGCAGAAATTTGCCTAGTATGATAAACCTAAAAAATTGCTGTGTTTCCAACTGCTGGATGAAAACGTACATCAAAATGGCTAAAGTTTAAAAAGTCCAACAATACCAAGCGCTGGTGAAAACTCAAAACCCAATAGGAATTCTCACTCATTGGTATAAATTGGTACAACCACTTTGGAAAATTCTTTGATGGTATCTATCCACGTTGAAATATGCCTTTCCTATGACCCAAGAATTTTACTTCTAGATATAGATAGCAGAAATTTCTATGTTTCTAAGGGCACTTAAAGTCTGAACAAGAATTTCATGGTAGCATTATGTGTAATGGCCTCAAGCTGAAAATAAATTAGATTTTCATTAATAGTAGAATGAAGAGATAGTATTTTATCATAAGAATGTGTTATAGTCTCATGATGAAATGTTATACAGTAGAAAAATTCATCAATTATTGCAAAAAGTAGATACAAAAAGTATGTTAAATATGTTTTATTTTGAAGTTGAAAAACAGATAAAACTAAACTATGATGTTATAAACCAAAATATGGCTATCTTTGGGTATTTGGGGGGGGCAAAATCCTAGGAGTGGCATGGTAGTGGGCTTATGGAACATTGATAATATTCTGTTTCTTAACCTGGGTGGTGGTTACATGAATATGTTCATTTTATGATAATTTATTTATCAGTACACTTAACAAATGTGTTTTTTTAATATAAAAATATCCTATTTCAAGAAAACACGTAGGCATGCACACATGCATGCTCACACACACAGACACACACACACACCCCATTTTAAAAAGAAAGGAGAAGACCCCAGTCACAGGTATTCCTAGGCTAGGTTTGCACTGGCTCTATTTCTCAAAATTCATCTCTGGGATATAACATTCAACTGACATTTGGGGATTTCTTTTCTCCCCCAATCATGTATAATGTTTGGCAAGTGGAAATGACACTGGTTCTTCCCAAACCACATATTTCTGTAGGAAATAGCCCATGCGCCACATTCATCTTCCCCTTGGCGAGGTGTTTAAGCATCACTCAACCCTGTGGGGTAGGCTTATTCTTGATTGGGAGAAACAGCCAATACTCATTGCCTCTGGAAACTTGCCCTAACCATTGAGTATCATGGAGATTTCTCAACAAGGCATGGCCAATCTTGTGAATAACTTGGTGAACTTGGTGGTCACATGTTTCCAGTCTTCATCTATTCACCACCTTCCCATGAACATATATGTGCCTATTTGTATTGGCTTTTGCAACCAACTTTGCAAAATCCACCTTCTACAGCTCCCAAGGCATGAGGGTTTGTTTTTTTCTGATTAGCCTGCTGGCTTAGTCCTGGCTTCATCTTTAAGCCAGAGGCCTGGGTGGTCTTCGAGAAACCAGAGAAAAGGTCGTTAATGAGAGATCATCTCCCAAAAGTGATCTTCAGTGAAGCCTCAGGCTAAACTCTCCCTGGAGTCTTGTCTTCTCCTGTTGGGTAAAGACAGTATCATGTGAGCTTAGGCATGAAGTTGGAGGAGCTCTGAAATGATGAAAATGCAAATGTGAATCTCAAAACAATCCAAAGCAAATAATTTATTTTAATGACTTTGCAAATAAGTACCTAGTGAGGGATTCATATGCAAATAATATATAGTGAAAAAAATGAATTACAATAATGAGACCATTGCTCATATGTCATTTACCTTACTTTTAGTATATCTGCCTTGTATATCAGTTTTTAAACTAGGGCCCAAAAGCTGACAGCCTGCAGAACTAATATGGCTCACAGACAAGTTTGGGTTGGCTTGCACAGTTGTTTTAAAACTCAGAAACTTTACACTTAAATCCATACTTAACAGCATCTTTTTAAAAACGGAAAGATCTGGCAACATGTCCACACATTAACAATTTGTTGGATGCACCATCTCCCATTGCCTAACACCAGAACGGTTTCACTATTGTATATTGCTTATCTAATCCCTTTAGGAGTTTGTGTTTCTACCCTGTTATAAGAGTGTCTGTCTTCATAAATAGGTTCCATGAAAGAGGAATCATAATCAAACCTGTTCCTAGGCTCTGTTGGTAGGATGAGCTTGGGCAGTTGTATTTTTTATGATGTTACATCCCGCTCCACCTCTCCACTGCTCAGCCTGGCTTGACTTCGCCAGAAATGGCACCTGAATCAGAGGTGGCCCATCCTGAAGCTTGCCAGGGACTTCTGGCCTGACAAGAAAGAGTGAGCAAAGATAATCACATTCTTTGCTCAGAGTTTGGAATTAGAAAACTGAGCAACTGTTTCTAGCTAGTGAAGGAGAAAATTGGAGACATTGCAAAGTGCACTTAGCATCACAGCAAGTCAAAGCCCTGTGCAAGCTGAGTTGGGTAGTAGAAAAAGTCCTTGGAGAGGGGAAAATGGACTTCATGCACTGAAAGAGCCAGTGATAAGACACAAGGTTGCCCTGAAAGGCTGAGAGCACAGCTTTGTCCCCTTGAGTTCATTCCCAATTCTAGTTCTGGTGAAACCTGATGGACTTGCAGTCCTTGGATGTACCTGAGTTAGAAAAAAATTTGCCCCAGTCATCTATAGCTACCCTTCTTCTTAGGGAAATAATACCCTGAATTTCCTTAAGGGAATCATTCCACTATGAGAACTAAGATTATCTGAGAATAAGCCTATGCACACGGGAGAAAAGACCTACACCCTAAATATTTCAGATGTTTCCTATTTGTCTAGAAATGCGTTTACTCATCAGAAGGTTCTCTAAGCCTTCACTTAGCACATCTGCCTATACTTAAGGCATAGTTGGGAAATACAAATAATTATGAAAATACATTTCATAAGCATTTATTGAGCATCATCTGTATATGATCCAATATGGTAGAGACCGAGAGGGAAACAAAGACAACCCAATTTCCCGCACTCGAGGAGCTTGCAATCTGACTTGGAAGACAGAAAATGTCTATGAATTGCTCTTCATATTGCAGAATGAAACAAATAGTACAGTAAATACTTGCAGATCCTCAGAGTCATTAGGGGAAAGAGAGGAGGAAGTTATTCTCTTTGACTGGAGGTCAGAGGGCTGCTTGTTAATCTGGCTTCCTAGCAATGAGAGGAGGCAATGATAGATGGAGAACAATTTACCAGGAGACACTGGCAACAGGACAATGTGGATGGACATGAAGGAAGGAGACAGAACAAACAGAATGTAAGAGACCTAGAAGCACAGCGGAACAGAGAGAATAATCTCTTTCTCAGGGACCTGGGAGCATTGCTGGATGACTTCCTACTGCCCCCACCACTGTAGCACCAACACTGGGTATTGGGAAGGGTCAGAGGAGCAAGAGGTCACTATGGATTTGGAAGTCTTCCCAAGGGGGCCGACCTTCAGTGGGGCTTTGAGGCTTTTGTTTACATTTTAGAGGAAGGTGAGATACAGCAAGAGCCTCCTAGTTGAAAGGAACCAAGGGAACAAAGGCATAGGAAGGCAAATTCAGGGGCAGTATTGTGTGCTGGGGGAGAGGGAGCATGAGCAGACGAGCCTTACTGGATTGATCATTCACAGTGGAGAGTGCTGGAAAAACACTGTTGATAAGGCTGTCTGGAGCCAGCCTGTGGAAGGCCTTGGATTGCAGGACCAAAGATTTGGACTTGATCCTGGAGGCAGTGGGAGCCAGAGAAGACTGGGGAAAAGGGTTTACTTGATGAAAGAATTCCTCGTTCACTAAAGAAAAGCACCAGCACAGCTCATTTTTCTCCTTAGAAAACAATCACAGAATTTAGCTTTAAATGCACCCCCAACTCAGGGAAAAGCATATACCAGTCCCTACAAGGCTCCTGGGGGGAGTTCATGAGTTCAGACTCAGAGCACAAGATGTGTTTTACTTGGCATTTAAGCATGTCCATGGGTGATGCATGTCCTCACACAAGGACAGACCGATAAGATTACACACTTTATATCAGTTGACTCTGAATTGTGCCTTTGCCCTCCACTGTTCAGCCTCTGACCCCCTCCACTTCTGGATATCCAGAGTAAAATGGTTATAAGACAGATTGTATACTTTCTTGTTAGCATCTTTGTGGTGTAGATTCTCTGGGTAAGAGCTTTGCAGGAATTGAACTACTGTTTCTCAAGCTCTCGAAGTCTCACTTAGTTTTTAGGAGTGGATGAAAACACCTAGCATCCCGTCTGGCAGTGGGGTCTGGCACATAGCTGGAACTCAGCTAGAACTTGTTAGTTACAGTGCTTATAATACACAGGGTTGTAAATGGAACCTTTTGATGTATTTCTTCTTTCTTTCTTTCTCCCTTCCTTCTTGCTCACTTACTTCCCACTTCATTTCTCTTTCAGGTTTTCTTTTCAGTTCATTCTTCTTTCTTCCCCCTTCGTTCCCTCTTTGCTTTTTACTTTCTATCTCCTTGTAACTTTCCTTTTCCCTGCAGGAACTGGGAAAGACAAAGGTTTATGGGCGGTCATGGCTCCCCTCCAAGGAAAGTGTGAGGCTTTGGGCAAAATAGATCTCTCATTTCTTCCAAACACAGGTCTAATCTGAACGGTCTCCAGGCTCGAGTCTCCAATCCAACTTCAGTGGTTTTAGTTGGACTCCTTGAGAAGGGACCCCAGGGATGCTGTATCTTTAGTCTTGTCTTGGAGAAACCCAGCTTTCCATGAGTCTACTTGTCTTGCAGACTAGGGCACCCATGTTCCCTTTCCTCAAGTCACTAGCGCCTCAGAGAGACTCTTTGGAGTGAAATGCCTGGCTGAAGAGAAGCAGGACTTCATTAAGAGTTTGATTTATCCCTAAATGATCTATTGTGATGCCTCAAACATGTTTTCCCTACAAACTAGTTGGCAGAGTGCATACAGATAAATTACTACAAGATGTAACCAAACAAGCTGTTCAAAAGAGAAATGGTTCTCTGTGTGTGGAGCTCTGGAGATCACATCTATAAACATGTGTTGGGAAATCAATTTGGTATAAGTTTGCAAAAGAAATGGGCTGCTGCACCCCAAACTACTAGCTTGCTGTGATATCTGACTGTGCTTTTGAGGTCATAGTCCATTGTCACAATGCTGAGGAAAGGAAGAGGTACAACCTACTCTGAAGTGTCTTCATAGGGGAAGGAATATCAGGTTTTTCCATAGGCAGTTGCAGATTTTTTCCCTAGGCACAAGTTACATTAGTCCAATTCATTTTCTGGAGAGAATGGGTTAGAGTAATTCTACCAGCATATAACAATATTTAGTTAATGTTATGGTAATTTCAAAAGAATTATAGTCATATAATGCTACAGCACAGTACTATGTAGTTTGATATGGAAGAAAACCCCTGGATGTGGCTTCAGAGAGAGAAGTGTGTAAATCCCTTCCTGACCACGTGCAACTTGCTAGCTTGGTAACCCTTGGAACATATCTTAACTTTTCTGAGATATTTTGTCCCTTTTTATAAAGCTGTTAAGTGTATGCAGGTTGAATATCCCTAATCCCAAAATCCAAAATCTGAAGTACCCCAAAATATGAAACTTTTAGAGCACCAACATTTCACCACAAGTGGAAAATTCCATGTATAAGTACTTAAAACAAACTTCACTTTATGTACAAAATTGTTAATAAATACTATATGAATTACCTTCAGGATGGGTGTTTAAGATCTATGTGAAACATAAATGAATTTTGTATTTAGACTTGGATCCTGTCCCAAGATATCTTATTATGTATCTGCAAATATTCCAAAATCTGAAAAAAATTGAAATCTGAAAGACTTTTAGTCTCAACATTTCAGATAAGGGATACTTAACCTGTGCTGCTTGCTTTGACAAGACTTGCAAGAACTACAGAACACTGGCAACCTGCCCTATAACTGCACTGTGGTCAATACATTAAAAGTGATTAAATTAATTCTTTAGTTCCTTCATCACATTAGCTACATTTCAGGTGCTCAAGAGTCACATGGGGCTGTGGCTACTGCAGTGGGCAGCAAAAATATACAATATTTTCATTATTGCATGAAGTTCTATGGGACAGTGTTGTCTTAGAATATGCCAGACACAAAGTTAGGTACTTCACACACAGTTGTCTCCTGCTTTGAAGTGATCAAATATGTTGGCACATACCGCTTAATTAAATGTCTAACTATCCAGCAAATCTGGAGTGCCCTTTGATAGCCCATTGGACAAAACTGTCCAAGACTGACTCTATGTGGTATTCTAAGCAGGCTCAAGACTACAAGGCATAGTGACTGCTAAAAATTTGGAGAGGGTCAAAAATGAGGACTTCTGGGCTCTTACCAAATGCATATATATGAGAGACTTTGGCTCCAACCACAAAACATATCTCAGTAGAGATGACAATGAGAATAGAAGCAAAGTGGAATCAGCAAAGGAAAAAATAATCCTATAAGAATAGCCACCAAATACTTTTGCTTTAAACATGGTGAGGACAGTCTAAGTAGACTTGTGCTAATATGCTTAGAAACCATCTAATGATTCATATAACTGCCTTGGAAAAATCCCAGGGTAGATAAAAGCTACCCCAAGATATGTAGCTGAAGCTTAACAAACTTTCTCAAGGTCAAAGCAGAGTTATTCCAAATTTGCTTTCATTTCGTTGAAGACCATCTTGACTCTTTGGGGCGAGTCCAACACATCTATGCTGCAGTTGATCAGATTTTAGCCTGCTGAGAAGGACCTCTTGATCTTCAGAACATAGTTTCTGGCAGAAAAAAAAGCAAGCACTAGGTAAGTTTGCCTTCCACAAGCAAAAGTGAAATGAACAAAAGCAATAGCTACATTTGCTAAGTGCTTATTATGTTCACTGTTCTATTAATTATACTGGTCATCTGATTTAATCTTCACTATAACCTTATGCAGAACTATTAATAACTCCATTTTATGGATGAAAAATTGAAACAATAAATGGTTAAGAACCATTCAAGGTCTTAAGCCAGTAAATGGTGGAGCTAAGACTTGACCCTGTGCAGTGCAGCAAGAATTCACGTTCTTAACCACTGTGCCTGTTAGTGTAAGTGATCTCTCTGGCTTTCTCATTTAAGTTTCCAAAAATAATAAATTCTTATACAGTCGTTAGGATTTTTTCTTCTATGGCTTTTCTGCTCACTATAGAAACAGCCTTACATTTTACAGAAAATTAGAGCATTAAAAATAATGATATAAATATAGCTTTGCATGTGGACAATGTATCTTACAGATTATATATAAGCAAGCACTTCAGGAATAAATGAAAAATGCAAATGAGACAGATCATTATATTTTTGAAAGTATAGGATCATTTTGTCTTGAATGCTTGAGTGAAGAAACCATAAAGTGAAAATGGGCACTTAGATGGGGAGGGTGGTCCCTAAACTAAGATTTGTAGGTCTGCTGCCTACTTTTGTAAATAAAGTTTTATTGGAACATGGTCACATCATTTATAGATCGTCTGTGTTTGGTTTTGCACTACAGTGATACAGTCAAGTAATTGTGACAAACTGCATGACCTGCAAAGCCTAAATATTTACCCCTGACTTAGATGACAGTGACAAAATTATGTTCTGACAGTGCATCTTAACTTATATCTGTCATTTTCAGTTGGTTCAAAATGTAAGATTTCAATAGCACAATATCAACGAAATTTGACATTATTTAATTTTACATAACCCAAAACTGCAAATAAGAGGAGCTTAGAGGTCAAATGGCAAACATTTATAATAAAGCATTGTTGTGGTTCTGAATTTGAGAGCCAAAGACGATCCTAAATAAGATAAAATGAGAAGATGCTCCATGATCCTCCAACCTCTAGTCCATTTCTAATCACAAATAATCATTATTATTCTTGTTATTGTTTTGTTTTGAAGGGTTTTGCCTTTCCTACCTATGAGTTTCTTGAGGGCAAAAGATGTGTCTTTCATTAACCTGAAACTTGGCACAGTGATTGGTAGGTGGTGGACACATAGCAGTAGCTGAATGAACAACTACATAGCATTGAGTTAAAGGGTCCATGCTTAGGAGAGTTAGGGAAGCAGCTATAATACAGAGGTGTTTGGGCAGAGTGCTATCTCCAAGACTGGGTGAGCCAGCAGTGAACTCATAAAAGTCACAGGGTTATTACCTAACCAAAGTGCAAATATATCCCAGGCTAAGTGAGGAAATAGTGGCTAACTTCTACTGATCACACATTATTCTCTAGAGACACACCTTTCTCAGCTCCTTGCATTTATTTTATTTAACCTTCACAATGACTCAAGGAAATAGGTTATTCTGTTTATTTCATAAGTGAGGAAATAGAAGCATGGAGAGGTTTATTACCTTATCCCAGGCTACACAGCAAAAAATGGTAGAAATCAGTCTTAAACCCAAGAAGTCTGAATCCAGAGACAAAATTTTCAATAATTATTATATATTCTTCTCTATGTGGCTGTATCTCTGACTTCTTCCTCTTCAGTGGTTTTCAAGACATTCTATAGAGAGCTCTCTAAGAACATGTATTTTTACTTTTCTAACAAAAACCAATTGCCCAAACCTAGTTTGTTACATAACTATGTATCTTATTGCCAACTTCCTAGTAACTAGCCTACAAAAAAAATAAAGCATATCATGTGAACAGGGATAGGCATATCATACTCTATTGCCTTTATATTTCCAGCACTCATTCAGCATTTACTCTGTTATGCTTTTCTATGCAATTAAAATTACATTCTTTCAAATTTTGAAATACTGGAAAACTTTAGATAAAAGTCGTTGCTAGCCATAGCCCAGTCTGATGTTCAGTAGAATCAATATCACCTGGGAGCTTGTTTGACCTGCAGAATCGCAGGCCACACCTCAGACTGACTGAATTGAAACCTGCAGTTTTACAAGATGACCATGAGATTCCTATGCACTTTAAAGTCTGAGAAATATTGACTCTGTCATTGCAGGATGATTATCATTGATTCTCCTGAAGAGAACAATTTGGGTACCTCTGGTTAGGTGGGAAAAAGAGGCCGGCTGATAAAAGCCTGATATGCTTGGGGCAAAGTCTCCATCCTAGCTGCGAAAAGACCTAGTGGCTTACAGCCCTGAGATTTTAAAAGCCCCAGGATCCAGGCTTCTCATCATACCAACTAATTTAGAACCCCTGTGGTGAGAACTATGCACCAGTGTTTTTTAAAAGACCCTGGGGTGATTCCAGTATACAGTGAAAGTTAGTCCCTCTGTTGGAAGTGGGTGTTCTGTGAGGGGGGACGTGAATGTGCCTCTGTGTGCCTTGAGCCTTTCCCATACCATAGCACCTCTGCCTGAATCCTCTTCACCTGGGGAACTGACACTGACCTTTAATGTCTTGGTTTATGCCTTAACGTTTTTTTCCTCCAGGAAGTCTGAATTAGGTACCCCTGCACGCTCCCAGCACCTACACTACTCCTCCTATCAAGAGCTATTGTAATTTCCTGTGTTCTTTTCTATGCATCCCATTTGTGTCAAAATTTCATGATGGCAACATGGCAGCCACCTTGTCCAACATGAACAGCTGCAGGAATGAGCTCTCAGTGCACACTGATCACGTGCCAGTCCCTGTGCCTGTACACCTTTATTAAGATCCATTGCAACCCTCTTATTGTCTCCATTTTCCAGGTGGCAATTAGAGATTTAAGAACGTGAACTTGCCTCAGGTCACACTGCTTGCAAGTCCTTAGTGCTATATTCAGTTCCTGGCACCTAGCAGGGTGTTCAATAAAGATTTATTGAGTGAAAGAATAGAGGCATGAGCTATTCTCCTCTCAAGACTGCCCACACCTTCTGTGGTGGGATTAAAGCCACACTGAGAATTCCTCCCCACACTCTCCACCCCATCCCACACTCACTGGAGCTCAGCCTTGATGTCTTTTAAGTTCTGTGCCACAAAATAGATGGGCTGAAAGTCCCAATCTTCATATGCCTGGATGGCAGCAGCTTCTCCATCAAAGGGCTTGTATTCTGGCTTGTTTGACAGAATGTGCTTAAGGAAAAAAATCAAAGAGAGGGAAGAGACCAGATGTATAAAATTTCCCAAAGTATTTACTTTCAGCTTAGAGTCTCAAGCTGTGTCTCTCAACCTGAAGGCCGAAGACATATTGTGGGAGGATTAGGGCATGGAATTGTGCGAAGGACCTTAATCCTCAGCCATGTCATGTATTTTCTTGAAGTGGAAATAAGCTTTATTCTGCACTCCTAGATGTACTCTTGGATTGTAATACTGTCATAACGAATAAAATGTGAGCTCATTTAAAATATCAAATCCATATTAGCTTTCCATCATCTTATCCAGTAAGTACAAACAGCAGCGCTCATACATTTTGGGGGGTCCAGTGGGGATTTTTGAAGTTATTACTAGTAATAAAAATTCCAAATATATATTTACTGGGCAATATACTGTGAATGCAGATTATCCCATATAATTCTCCATCTGCCTTTGAGGCAGGCACCATTATTCCTGCTTTATACATGAGGATCACAAGATATTAAAAACAGTGGTAATTATATTTCCTGCTTAATAGTGTAATGGAGAGCAAACACCTGGGGAACTCTGTCAGGTGAGTGCCAGAGTGCCCCCCACCCATCACCAAGAAAAGGATCCGTAGAGGCTCCGACAGCTTGGAGTGAGTGGTGGGGAATGCTAATATCTGTGCCTGGAAGTGACAAGGACCCTCATGTAGACTTACAGAGTCTAAAATTTTGGTGTGGGTAGTAAACCAGCAGGGAGGTGGCACATGCCCAGAAGACTTAGCAGGGCCTTGAATGGTACTTGTCTCAGGCAAATGAGTTGTTATCTGGGGTTGGATGGGGAGAATATGTAAAGACCTCCAATTTCTAGAAAGAGTGCTTCACATTTACAGGTGTTCATTGACTCCCTACTGTGTTTTGCACCCAATGCAAGTGGCTGGAATATGGTTCTGAGCAAAAGAGATATGGTTTTTGCCTTAATTAGACTTGTTTAAAGAAATTGTTTAAATATTTACATAAGGCATAACTTAAAACTGTAGCACGTGTGATGAAGGAAAGGTACTAGGTGCTATACAAGCATCCAATGCCAGAATCTGATTTCATCGGAGGGATTCAGAAAAGGCTTTCTTGAAGAAGTGCTGGAGAGAGAGGAGAGCATTTCTGGTGAAGGGCCTTGAGGTAGAAGGAAGAGAATGCATTTGAGAAAATGAAGGAAATCCAATATGTCTTGGGCTCAGCGTGGATGAGTAAAATACTTCTTTCTGTCTTGGAGGAGGTGAGACTCTGTGCCAGTGATATAGATAGGGACTTTGACCCCAGAAAGTAAGACAGGGAATGAACCATTGAAACTTGAGTCCTCGAGAAGATGAGAAAGACTGACTATTGAACTATGTGCTTGAACTTCAATTTGTCATCTGCAAAGGATGCAGGTAGTCCCAATGCAGCCCTCAGTGTACTGTCTGACAAGTTTGCAAGCAGCATATACCCTTCTTAGGGCCAGGAAAGTTGTTTCAGCCCTAGCTCTACTTCCTTCTTAATTTGATATTACTAGGATTTTGCTGACCCCATGGTATTGCTTAGAACATTATTACTCAAATTGGAGTCTTAGATTGACAGAATTTTTAGAGGTGGGGCCTGGGAATTGTGCCCAATGATTCTTATGTAGTTAAAATTTTGGTAATGGTGGTTTAGAAGTGTGATCTTCAACCTTATCTGCACACTAGTGACCTAGAAGAGCTTTAAAATTATGGATGCCTCAGCACCACCCCCACAGTTCCTGATTTAATTGCTAAGAATGTTGGTTGGGCGGCAAGAGTTTCGAAAGCTTTTCAGGTGACACTAATGTTCAGCCAGATTTAAGAACCACTGGTTTAGAGGCTAGTCCTCAGATCAGCTGTATCAGAAATACCTGGAGTGCTTATGAAGACATCTCCAGCCCTACTTCAGGCCTAACATGCCAGAATGTCTAAGGGTGAAGCCCAAGAATAGGTACTGAAAATATTTATCCCAACACTTAAAACAAATATGGAACCACTGGGTGAGTTTTGAACCTACCTGAATTTGGGAAGCCCTGATTTAGATTAAGGCATCTGCAACTGTAATCTGACTCAGTCTGTGGTGGCGTCCAAGGTTCTGCATTTTTAACAAGATTCAAGGTGGTGCTTCTGGTCTGAGGACCACACTGCAAGCAGCAAGGGTTCAGAGAATCCAAATGAAAGCATGGGCAGCTTTTATTTAAAACCGGTGAAGGGCTGTCCCTGAAATTTACTAGTACACAGGGACCCTATTTTCATGTCCTTCTCTCTTTACCAGACCACTTTCTTTAGGGCAAGGATTGGGTCATTATGTCTCCATTTCTAGCATCTAAACACACTGCTCAGCACATGTTAGGAACTCAGTAAATGGGTTTTGAATTGACTGAATACCGTGATGTCCTTAGGGTCCAAGCTGTGGAGCCAGCTGAAGGTGAGACATTGCTATAATGTGGGCCTTCTGCCATTTCCAGTCATAAATTCCAATTGGATGGGGTCCAATGTGAAGCTATGTGTTACCAAAGCCTGCTCTGTAGTGGGTAGGGTCAAAGAAGGCCTCTGAAATATTAATAATTCTGAGCAGTGACCACAGCTATGATATTTACAGACTCATGAAGCACAGGAGACAGCCCGAGGTTGCTCACACAGCCAGAGACTCCAAGGACTTACTCTATTCCAAATGGAGCATGTATATTGCCCAATCCTGCCAAAAGCCATACGGTTCATTAGCTTTTACTATACAGAGAAATGCACCAGACCTGGTGCTAAAATGACATGATAAAGCATATTTGACAGCAATAGTCAGAGGAAAAGGCACAGTGGGAACGGAAGAGCTCTGTGGGACGTTGCTCATGCATTTGGAACAGAAGAAAAATACCTCTGCCTCTCGATTTGGAGACCTAGGCTGGTTGGAATCTGACAAGGACTTATTACTTTAGAAACATTTTTCAGGGGTCTGATTTCATCCCCTGATTCTCTTTGCCTGGGTTGATGGATGTTTTTCTCTTTAATGTTTTTTGATACTGTGACCATTTGTGTGGTATGTGAGTTAAATATTGGGAGGGAGTCAGGAGAGGAAAAAGACACAGAGAAAGAGACACAAAAAGACAAAGAGAGAAGGAAGGAAGAAAAAAGCCCACAACTGTGAATGGGTGGAAAAGAGTGGATGAAGAGCAGTTGGGAAAGGAGATGATGGGATGTCAGATGAGGATGGAGGTTAGGAGGATCCAGGTCAGGGCCCTCCCTTCATTTGAGATGAATGGTCTTTATACTCAAGGCTGGTCTTAGTGTCCTCTGAGGGGTACTCATGTACTCCTCCTCCGCCTTCTTTCCAAGAGGCACAAAACTAACATTTCTGGTCTCACCTTCAGCCTTAATAACTCTTTGCCTCCTGCTATGCCATGAATTCTTATCCCTAATTGTTTTTCTGCCTTTCTATCAAAGGCAGATCACTCCTGTCCTTTCTACCAAAGACTACTTGGTCTGGCTCAGGGACATTTACATTTTATGTGTTAGAAGTTTCTCAGGCTATTATACCCAAACTGGTCCTGCCACACTTACATCTTTTGTCTGTCTTCCCCCAGTGCCTTTGGCTCCCTTCTCTGGG
Source organism: Cacajao melanocephalus (assembly GCA_963573385.1). Lineage (NCBI taxonomy): Eukaryota > Metazoa > Chordata > Mammalia > Primates > Pitheciidae > Cacajao > Cacajao melanocephalus. Next base: position 77,674 of record CAUYLG010010923.1, on the reverse strand, counting down.
CACAGCCTGAGATAGGGTCTCATGCTCTGCTTGGCCCACTCTCCACTCCATCCGAGTATAGATTCCTTCTAGAATGTATTCCAAATAGCCCAAGTGTTTCCCAAAGTGTGTTTTCTGGACCATCTGCTCCAGAATCATGGAGGTAGGGGAGAGAAATGGGAAAGGATTTTTTTTTTTTTACATACAGATTCCTGGGCTCGATTCTCCAACCCCTAAACCAGACTGGAGACTGAAGGTGGGGGCAATTTTGAAAATATGCACTTTTAATCCTTGATCCAGGATTGTGAAATATATTAAAGTTTAAGAGCCTCCGCAAGACCAGCCTTCAGGCTTCCCAAATTCTTTCTTCTTCAAGACTTGGGTCACAAAATCAGAAACTCCCCTCTCCCAACACACAGGGTCATGTCAAGAGCCTGGGCCACACATCTTACACAAATCACTTAAACTCTCCAGGCCTTTCTCCTCTTAAAGCAGGCGGCAGCACTGAAGTCACAAGTAGGAACAAGGATAGGACAGGTGACATATAGACAGGAACGACGCTGGCCTGATGGGAATCAGGGAAACTGGACGCTGCAAGCTTGAAGCAGGCAGCTGCTCCTCCAGTGCAGTCATTTGTGGCCAGATGGGAATGGGGCCCAGAGATGCCAAATCTTCTAAATTTTTTAAGGAAGCTAGAAGTCAGAATTTCTATGTAACATTTCCCAATTTTTTGATTTCTAGCTAATTTCTTTTTAACGGGCCAAATAAAATTACGCATATGGGGCATATTTGGGCTTTTGAGTCCACACTTGCGGCTTTCAGACTAGGGCTCCTTAAGGTTGCTTTCCACGCAAGAGTCCTGGCATACGGTGATCCTGAAGCTCCTTGGTTAAGCAAGTTGTTCTGTTGCTGGTTGGCGCTTCCCAGCTGATCCCTCTGCTTTCCAGGAAAACTCCACAGTGCCACTGGTTCTAAGGATCACCAAGACTGTCAAAGCTTAGTGTGCATCACAGTCACTTGAAGGGCTTATTTAAAACATAGCTTATGGCCGGGTACGGTGGTTCATGCCTAAAATCCCAGCACTTTGGGAGGCCAAGGCAGGCGGATCACCAGGTCAAGAGATCGAGGCTATCCTGGCCAACATGGTGAAACCCCATCTCTGCTGAAAAATACAAAAATTAGCTGGGCCTGGTGGCACATGCCTGTAGTTCCAGCTACTCGGGAGGCTGAGGCAGGAGAATTGCTTCAACCCGGGAGGCGGAGTTTGCAGTGAGCCGAGATCACACCACTACACTCCAGCCTGGCACAGAGGGAGACTCTGTCTCAAAAAATAAATAAATAAATAAATAAATAAATAAATAAATAAACACAGCTTGTTGGATCCTACCTGCAAAGTTTCTAATTCACAATGTCTGAGTTAGGGCCTGAGAATCTGCGCTTTTTACAGACTCCCAGATGCTGAGGCCACTGGTCCAGGGTTGGCACATTGAGAACCATTGTTGTAGACTCCTGACTCACTACTCACTATAATGTTTGCTTTCTCCTTAAAACTGGCACTCGGTTTTTAACTTCTCTCTCATTCCGGAGTCACTTCATATGGCAATCACTCTGTGCCTTCCTGGTGTTGCTCACGTGATCGAGAGCTCATTTTAACAATAGCTGTCATGTTTGAGTGCTTACAGTGTGCCAGCCCTTTGTCCAAGCACTTTACCGTATAATCATCATTACAACCTTACTAAGAAAGGTATCATCCTCAATCTCTACAGGAGAAAACCAAAGCTCAGAGAAGTTAAGTAACTGGCTCAAGATCACAGAGTTTAGTGAATGGTAGAAACAAGGTCCCAACCCAAACGGTCTGGCTCCAGAGATTGGTTATTGTAACATTTATAGACCAAGCTACAATACTTTTGAGAGTGACAGGAGATACTATTAATCATTATGCCAAGACAACAGATATAAGACTGAGCTAGGCAAACCAGGACATGAGGTTGTCCAACATATTCTGCCACTGCTTTAAATGTACTCGTTGAATGGTTACAATCTTGTGAAAAGGCCAGAGGCTTTACAGCCTGTCAAATTCAGGCTTAACTGAGCAGAGGCATGAAAGCACCCAGCACAGTGCCTGCTGTATGGTAGGAACTCAGTGGACATCTGTTTCCTTCTGCCAAGCTTCTAATCCTTTGCTGGGCAATATGGACAAGTGTAAGATATAGCCCTTATTCTAGAAGCCCTCACAATAGAGTTGACAGAAAAAGGAACATAAATGAAAACTTTTGAAGATTATTCTAAGACTTTAGTAATCCGAGGCTGAGCATAAGAGTTCAGAGACGGTGATTCTCTCAGCTTTTGAATTTTAAGGGGAGTAGAATTTGAACTGTGTCTTGAAGACTGAGTAGAAGATAGGAAGGTTAGAACTGAGTATAGCTAAAGAAAGACTGAGTTTATTCAGAAGTGTCTCTGTAACATAAGTTTGTCAGATATTTCAATTCCATTCCAACCATTGTAATAGAAAACAGGGAAACATTTTAATTTTATTTTTTCAGTGTTGTGTACTCACGAACCCCTAGAGAGCCCAGATGAGGATTTGATTCTCCAGGCATGGAAGGACAGACAGAGAAACTTCTTAGGAGCATTGGTCTGTAGTTTTCAAGACCTTCTGTTATTTGGGAATTGTGAACAAAATCCTTCCCCTCACAATGGTTTTCACAGTAACAGCAACAGCTGCAGGATGCGTAGTCTTCCCTGATCTATGTAAAAAGGAAGATCAATTTCATCATACTTTTCTTCGGCCCAAGTGCGTGAAATTCTAAACAGGCTCAACACTACCCTCTAGTGTGCACAAAGAGCAGACGTGGGAATTGAAGCCTGTTCATGAAAAAGGCACTGGTGAAGACTGGAGAAGGGAGTGGGAGAGAAACATCCTTGTATCAGCAAGAAGCCCATGAATTAATAAGTATCCAAGTGCTCTAAGGTAAAGCACTTCTTTAATAGAAAGATCTAAGGGAGCGCTTCCAACAGGAAGAATATAATGTTCTGTGAAATATTAATCCCACATGAGATTCTATCTGCACACACCCTTAAAGTGCCCCAGGGTTAAATAAGTTTTGAAATCCTCTGCACATAATTACAGAGTCTTCTGCAAGCCCCTGCTACAGGTTCAGTGTTTAGGAAAGCTGTTGGGAAGTTATACAGTGATGAAAACTCCATTTCCCACAAACATTTGACCCCTGAACTTTTTTTTTTTACCCCCACTAACCCCATATCATCCCCTAACACAATTTCTCATGGAACATACTTTGGGGAATGCTAGTAGGAAAAGCACAAATGAAGTTCCTACCTTCAGCTTCCCATTTGATAAGACAAGTTCTGTCCCATAGGCTTTGATGGCTCCACTTTGCTTGCAAAGATCAGACTCTAAAGTAAACCAGTAGAGCTGACCAAAGCACAAAAGGGAAAAAGAACAGAGCAGTGACTAAAACCAAATACCTAATCAATAATACCAAGGACTGGAAGATCCCTCAAGGGGCTGAGAGGTAACTCAGCTCTTCCCCACTTCAACCTCGTCCGGATCTTCAGGCAGGGCAGAGAGCCTTCTTACAGCTCTCCTAATGCATCATCCTCAGTCCTCTAGACCCCTCTTCTATCAAAGTTCAATTACATCTGAGCCTTAGTTCAAGGATTCTCTTCAAACTTTCTCATGACTCTGGGCCCCACTGAGAATTTCCTTTTCTTCAATTAGATCACCCTTTCATGTATTCATTAAAAGCACATTCAGCACTTAGCATATGCATGATACAGTGCTGAGAAATACAGATCTGAAATAGACAAAGATCCTACTCCTGAAAGGAGCTCACAATTTCTACCACTGGAGGAGAATGTGAAGAGGGAACAACGAAGGCTCAGCTCTAAGGAAGGCCTCAGCAGATGAAGATACAGTAAGTTGCAGGCATATTGCTTTGTAGAACACATCCAACAGCATTCTCACCATGATCACATAAAGTTATCAGAACACAGCCTGGCTAGGGGTAAGCACTCTACAGATGTTAGATTTTATTTGTGTTGTTACTACCACTCTTGCTATTATGTATTATATTTATGTTGTATTACTTGTTTTCTCTCTTTCTGCTGTTCCTGTACAATAAAATTGAAGAGTAAGATGCCATCTCCTCCAGAAATAGTTTAGTTTGTGAAATTACTCCAATACTCAGTGACTGCTGACAAATATTGATGCCAATGACATTTTATTCCTTTCCCTGTAAAATGATGTTACCGGTAACTATCTATTCAGATTTCATTGATTCATCATTTTTTCTTCATTCATTGAAATAATATAAAGTTTCCATTATGTGCCAGACTCTCTGCTAAGGAAAGAGAATATATTAACAAATGAGACAGACATGGTCCCTGCCCTCCTGGAGTTTACTATGTCTCAAAATTGTGGAGATTTCAGTGAGCTTACATTACATGTATGCATTTTCTGACATGAAAGGCTGGGTAAATGTAGAGTATTATTATAATTTAACAACCCACCAACAATACTGCCATCAAGCATAGCCTCCAGTCTCTGAAATAGAGAATCTCACTGTGCTTACCTGGCATTGTGCCTGGTTTCAAAGACACCTTCAGAAATCTTTGCTGAATAAATTAATGAGTAGAATAATTAATTAGAAACATTATTAATAAATTTCATATTCTACATAAATAATCATAACAAAATGAAAGGGGTGAATGACAATACCTGTGAATTAGTGAACTCTTATGATATGGTAATTTTGATGCTATACTTTTTTTATCATTGTCCTCGTAGCAACCATGGTGTTTAGTATCAATATTCTCATTTTAGAGATGAGCATAAATGAAGTTCAGGGATATTAAGTAACTTTCCCAGGGCTTCAAAATTATAAGCACAAATAATAATGGAACCAGTGGCCTGAGAACACACTCATATTTTCCATCTCCTTTAAGGGGTAGTTTCATTCTTTTCTCAGACCCCATTTTATTATTGAGGAACATGGTCTTCTTTTCCAGCTGAAATCAAATGGCGATGGATGAGGTGATGAGTTCTACCTAATGTGTCGCAGCTGGAGATGAGTGTCAGGACTATTAGCTGAAATTAATGCCCTAAAGGCAATCATTACCAACCCCAGCCTAATAGGAACCAAGGGCATCTCTGATAACGTAGTCTTAATATCCTCCCAACATTTCCAAATAAAGAGAAACAAACACCAGATTTTCTTAACACCAAAAGATGTGGTGTCTCTGCACTGAGTGAATCTTGATACATAACTCAGTTACACGGTAACGGTACCAAAGAGGGTCTAACAGTCACCTATTTGAACCGTTTTCTTGATGATGAATCTCCTAGAATCCTCCCCTCCCCACATGCCCTCTAGGCTGTGCTTGGATACACCTAGTTGGAGAATTTCTTCATGCTTAAGATAGTCCTTTTTATCTTTAGAATGAGCTTATTGGAAAGTTCACTATATGTTGAGCTGAAACCTGCTTCAAGTGGCTTCTCCTCATTGTTTCTAATTTTCTCCCCTGGGAGTCACTTGCAAATGGGATTTGCCATCCCCAGGAATAGTGTTTCCAGATTACTCCTATGGTACTTGCTGTACTACACACTTATACACTCAATATGTTTATTCAAGTCATTATAACTTTACCTGTTTTAATCTACAACTAAGCAAATGTATCTGTGAAATCACAGGTTGATGTGTTAGCTTTATGGTTTTCTAACACATATTAATATTATTGTATCATTAATTATATATATTGTGTTATACATTATTTATATTAATGTATTACTAATTATATTATCATTAATGTAGCAATGGTAGTATGGTTACCCTCTTTGGGAAACACCATACATATCCCCTCTCTATATATTCTAGTTGAAAATAACAGCCAGTCTTCATCGAGTTTCCAGTTTTCTAGGACAAACATCCTTAGTACTTTAAATTATATAATATAGACTGAAATTAATTTACTATCTTGGTTATTTTCCTCCAATTTGTGTGTATGCCTATGTTTCAGGGCCAGTCTCAAATACAAGTCTCTCATTATATATGCTGTAGTTTTATTAATCTGTGTTTCCATTAGCCTTGGAAGTCAGACTATGTATTTCTAAAGCGTTCACTGGTCCTTATCATCTTTAAGTCTTTGTTACCTGCACCAGTGTTATATCATCCTTCCCCATCTTGTTCCTTCCTTTGGAACCATGTATAAGAGCTTTCATCAATCCTCACTGCATTTCCTCTTGGCCTATTTATAACCTGCGAAGATGCTTGTTGACTCTGATTCTGTTACCTAAATTATTCATTCTCTTTCCTATCCTCTAGTTATATATATATTCAATAAACATGCATTCTATATTTTCATGTAAATCACTGACAGGTTGTGTGCCCCTAGAAATTTGCTTCCAGATTAATATTGGTCCATCAATCATCTTGCTTTAGGGACTAGTTACTGTAATCAAATCCATGTTTATTATTAATCCTCTAGAGGCTTTTGTCATTTAGCATGGCCTATATAACACTCAGGTAATTAGTTCTTACATACCACTCATATGAACACTCGATTTTTGTAATATCACTAAAGAATTCTTTAAAGATCACTCAGCTCTGCAAGTTATAGTAAGGATTATTGAGTGCCAACTTATCCATTTATGAGTCCCAGCTTATCCAAACACTTGACATACACTGAGCATTTTAATTGCAATAAGTTCATAATAATAAAGATTACCATCCTTGAGATATTGGAGAAGAGTTTTTTTAAAAGTCATAACACCAAGCTAGGTAACCTGGCTGGTAGGTGGAGAAGATAAGATTCAAACTCAGGTCTGTCTGACATCAAAGCCCAATCAATTTCTAGTCTAAGATGGTCGGCTCAGAATGGAAAATGCATTTGGAAAAATGTCTGCTCTCAAGTTTGCTGGGTATAATGTCTGCGTTTTGTAGGCTAACATGTAACAGTGATCCGGGAAAAAATATCAAGTCCTTTTCTGAGGGCTTAAAGGAAATAAGAGTATTCAATCAGGAAAAGAGGAGGTCAAATTGGAGACATGATTGTATATTTAGAAGAACCCATTGTCTCAGCCCAAAATCTCCTTAAGATGGTAAACAACTTCAGCAAAGTCTCAGAATACAAAATCAATGTGCAAAAATCACAAGCATTCATATTCACCAATAACACACAAATAGCCAAATCATGAGTGAACTCCCATTCACAATTGCTACAAAGAGAATAGAATACCTAGGAATACAACTAACAAAGGATGTGAAGGGCCTCTTCAAGGAGAGCTACAAACCACTGCTCAATAAGAGAGGACACAAACAGATGGAAAAACATTCCATGCTCATGGTTAGGAAGAATCGATACTGTGAAAATGGCCATACTGCCCAAAGTAATTTATAGATTCCATGCTATCCCATCAAGCTACCATTGACTTTCTTCACAGGCCTGGAGAAAACCACCTTAAACTTTACATGGAACCAAAAAAGAGCCTCACAGCCAAGACAATCCTAATCAAAAAGAACAAAGCTGGAGGAATCACGCTACCTGACTTCAAACTATACTACAAGGCTATAGTAATCAAAACAGCAAGGTACTGGTACCAAAACAGAGATATAGACCAATGGAAAAGAACAGAGGCCTCAGTAGTAATGCCACACATCTACAGCCATCTGATCTTTGACAAACTTGACAAAAACAAGCAATGGGGAAGGGATTCCCTGTTTAATAAATGGTGTTGGGGAAACTGGCTGGTCATGTGCAGAAAGCTGAAACAGGACCCCTTCCTTACACCTTATACAAAAATTAACTCCAGATGGATTAAAGATTTAAACATAAGACCTAACACTGTAAAAACCCTAGAAGAAAACCTAAGCAATACCATTCAGGACATAGGCAAGGACTTCATGACTAAAACACCAAAAGCAATGACAACAAAAGCTAACATAGACAAATGGGATCCAGTTAAACTTAAGAGCTTCTGCACAGCAAAAGAAACAATTATTAGAGTGAAGTAGCAACCAACAGAATGGGAAAAAATATTTGCAATCTACCCATCTGACAAAGGACTAATATCCAGAATCTATGGAGAACTAAAACAAATGCACAACAAACAAAACAACCCCATCAAAAAGTGAGCGAAGGATCTAAACAGATGCTTTTCAAAAGAAGACATTTATGTGGCCAACAAACATATGAAAAATGCTCATCATCACTGGTCATTAGAGATATGCAAATCAAAACCATCACGCCGGTTAGAATGGCGATCATTAAAAATCTGGAGACAACAGATGCTGGCGAGGATGTGGAGATATAGGAACATTTTTACACTGTTGGTGGGAGTGTAAATTAGTTCAACCATTGTGGAAGACAGTGTGGTGATTCCTCAAGGATCTAGAAATAGAAATACCATTTGACCCATCAATCCCATTACTGGGTATATACCCAAAGGATTTTAAATCATTCTGTTATAAAGACACATGGACACATATGTTCATTGTGACACTGTTTACAATAGCAAAGACTTGGAACGAACACAAATGCCCATCAATGATAGACTGGATAAAGAAAATGTGGCACATAAACACCATGGAATACTATATAGCCATAAAAAAGGATGAGTTCATGTTCTTTGCAGGGACATGGATGAATCTGGAAACCATCACTCTCAACAAACTGACACAAGAACAGAAAACCAAACATTGCATGTTCTCACTCATAAGTGGGTGTTAAACAATGAGAACACATGGACCCAGGGAGGGGAACATCACACACTGGGGTCTGTTGGGGATGGGGGTCTAGGAGAGGGATAGCAGGGGGTCAGGAGGTTGGGGAGGGATAACATTGGGAGAAATACCTAATGTAGGTGATGGGCGGATGGAGGCAGCAAACCACCATGGCGTGTGTGTACCTATGTAACAATCCTGCACAATCTACACGTGTACCCCAGAACTTAAAGTATAACAAAAAAAAAAAAAAAGAAAAAATTGTAGTCACATAATCTGTGCAGAACTCAGGCTCCTGTAGAAGATGAGGCATTCTTTGACCCTGTGAGGAGTCTCAGTGTGGAAGCTCTGAGCAGAGAGCAGCAGCAGGGTGCGTGAACACTTCAGTTTTGCACACTGAGGCAATACTTTTAACAGTTGGTATATTAAGTCAGATCAGAATTTAAAATGAGCTTATCTGTGGTCTTTAATTGTGGCACAATTCCATAAGAAGAAGAAATAAATGTCTAGATTTATCCCCCGATCCTAAAGCAACTGCCACTGTAGCTACCACTCGCTTACTTCTGCTAGATGAATAGCACAGTGATATCGTCTCTCCAACCATAGTACTCCCCAGTGCACATTCATGGACACCTAAGCAATCCGGCTCCTCTCCCTTTAAGAGTTGCTGTCCTAGAAATGGGGTGGCACCCTTCATCCCACCATACAGAGGGTACAGAGGGCCAGTCAACATGGGGACCATTTCAAAGTGATGTAGGAGACTGTTGGCTCCCAAAGGTAGGACAGACTAGTAGCTGTGCCATATGGACTTTTAGTTATTGGACACTCACCCCTTTGAGAGAAAGTTGGGATGGCTGCTTTTCAATAGGTGCAGGCTCTAGGCAGCTTTGGCCCTGTCTCCAGCTCTTAGAGGGTGGGTAGCAAGCAAACTTTTCCAGCAGAAGGCTGTGTTTCCATGTGCCAAAATGCATTTGGCCATGGAGCTGTTGGAGAAGGCCCTGGGGGAGCCTCTGTGTTTTTGCATGGTTGTGGGTTGCTAGGTCTGGGATAACCTGGGGCAGGCTGCATTGCTCACCAAATCCTTAAATTAAGTGCTTCAACAAGGGAACATGGGGTAAGCATGCCTGGCTTTTTCTGTCAGGGTTGGCAAAGCCAATTCCATAGCTGCGATGTCAAAGACCTCAGTCAAGGTATGTCCAGCTGAAAGCATGGAACAACTTTGTCAGACCAGATGGCCGGACCATGTGGGAGGGAGCCAGTCATCCACCAATGCTTGTTTAAGGTAACCTCAAACATTTTTAATAATAATTTCATTAATTTTTTTTTACCTTCTTCTAAATAGCAGCGAAGCCAAGTTCATGTAACTAGGGAGAATTTCATTACAGTGGAAACTGTCTTACACACATCGTTTTCTTCTGCGGTCCAGTAAGTATGCTCCCAAGAGAGATCAAGCTGGGACTTCCCAGGATATACTACTTCAATGGTGTCAGTGCCACCCCAGGGCCCCAGAGAACTTGAAATTTGATTCCATCTCTGCTTGATCACTAGACCCAGCAGAAGAGCCTCTTACAGCCCCAGTGAGAGAAAGCCTTCAGTCAGTACCCATTTTGGGGAGGTCCCTCCACCCAGTGAAGTGAACTTTCTCTGTTTTAGGTGGATGCCTCTGAAGCCACCAATGTGTCTTGACAGCAGCTAGCTGGTGCCTATGGTGTTTGTCTTGTGGGATTCCATATCTAGCCCCAACCAAAGAGCCAGGGAAGTCTCTTCTCCCTCTCTTTGTCCATAAAATTCTTTCAAGAATAGCACAAATGCCTTTCAAAAAGCCAATTTATCTGTAACCCTCTCAAATTGTAGCTTCCTCCTCCCATTTCCCCAAATACCTCAAGATGTAAAGATGGAATAGGCATCCTCTATGCTTGGAATTACTAATTGGAAACAATTTTTACTTTCTCCTTGAACAATCCAATTTCTTTGAGCTTCCATACCTCCATATTGATGATCTTTACTGACCTCTTGATGAATGGCCTTATCCATTCAGGACTTGAGCACCTACCTTGTTATTTTCTTCTCCACCTGTATTTCTGGCACCATTCTTGATAACTTCAACACTTACAAGGCTGACTCATTTAGCTCCCTGCATTCTCAGTTCTTTCAACTCTTTGCCACTGATACAGTGCTGCTTTCACCCACCTTCAGTCACACATTTCCCCACAGTCTCATCCCTACTAAAATCTTTACTCCCCCAATCTGTTCCAAGCTTGTCCCCTCTAAGCACAACCCCCTCTTCTTCTTAAACTCCATTACTGCTACCTAGGCCCTAACAACGAGCTCTCCCTCAATCCACCGAGCAGTCTTTCTCACTCTCTCCCACTCCCTGCCCCACTCTCTCCTCTCCTTCCCTCCCTGCCTCTTTTTTTCTCCTCCAGCATCTTGCCTGGAAAAACTATAACTCCATTTAACTCTAAATATTTATATTCTCCATGCCTACATCTAAGTAGCTTAATGTTGCTGGAGAAAATCAAATGGATGTGCTGATTGGTTTGATTGAATTTCATAATCCCACATCTCAAATGGTCACTCATGGTCACTCAATATTTACCTAGTTCATTTCCTCATAAATTCACTTTACATCTTTCTGAGATGGTTATTGTGTACCTTCTCTTCTTCCTCCAAAATTTCACATGCTTTTTCTCTACCCCTCTCCCCACTGTCAGCTGATGATCCTACTTGAAAAAGCAGGAACAAAAAGTCAGAGCCCCTTTATCTACCAGGCACAAACACCTACAAGAATAGACCTCTATCCTCACCAACATTCTTTGCCTACCTTGCTGCAATAATGGAAGTTGTGTTCCTGCCCCTGCTGCCTGCCCTCATTTAATATCTGAAATTCACCCTCTTACCATCTAATATGGTTTGGCTGTGTCCACACCCAAATCTCATCTTGGACTGTAGCTCCCATAATTCCCACATGTTGTGGGAGGGACCCAGTGGGAGAGAATTGAATCATGGGGGAGGTTCCCCCCATACTGTTCTCAAGGTAATGAATAAATCTCATAAGATCTGATGTTTTTATAAGGGGTTTCCCTTTTTACTTTGTTCTCATTCTCTCTTGCCTGCCACCATGTAAGACGTAGCTTTCACCTTCCACCGTGATTGTGTGGCCTCCCCAGCCACATGGAACTGTGAGTCCACTGAATCTCTTTTTCTTTATAAGTTACCCAGTCTTGGGAATACCTTTATCAGCAGCATGAGGACAATTCATACACCAACTCAGGCACTTTCCTTCTGCATCCTCTGCTTGTCCCCCTCTGCCTCATTTTTATCAGCATATAAACCTGTTCTATGTCAGTGCTGCATAGCAGGCTAGGCCATGAGGGGATAAGATTACACCAGAGTGTACATCAATGCATTGCTTCTTTCACTGAGAAAGTCTTCCTATGAAAAAGTAATGTCAATTGAACTAAGAATTTGGTTCAGTGATGTTGTTGATTCACATTTGGTTCATAGACTGGCACAGATCTACAGAACTAGCTCAGATATCTGAACCACACTTTGAATTATACTGATTTGGATTTTCCATATTTAAAAACTCTCCCTTGGTCTCAATTCCTTCCCAGGTATTTCTGATTTCTGAACTCACTCAGAAATATTTCACTAAAGAGTTGTTTAAACCCATCATCATGACTTCCTTGGTACACATTTGCCATTTAATCTATTGAGTCAGGCTTTTGTCCCTCTCCCTGTAACTGAATTTTAATTGCCATGGTTTCCTCCAGCCCCAGTATTCCCATATTCCATTATTGCTTCTGTGCCCTCATCCCTCTTATCTCTCAGTGGCAGTGAACTCAGTTACCCTCTCCTTTCCTGCAACACCTTAATTACTCAACATCTACATACTGTGCTATCTTGGGTTTCCTCCTTCATCTCCATTGCTGCCTTCTCTTCCTCTATCCAACATGTAAATAATGGCTGAAAGGATGAACAAAATGCTAACTCCTCTGGAAAACCTTTTCTTCTATTCTGTGATAGATTTTTATGTTTCTCTGCACTCCTAGATTTGCTTTCTCCTTCTCCTTCCTCTTCCTCCCCCCCTCCTCCTCCTTTTTCTTCCTCCTCCTCGTCCTCCTCTTCCTCTTCCTCCTCCTCTTCTTTTGAGATGTAGTCTCACTATGTGACACAGGCTAGGCTGGAGTGCAGTGGTGTGATCTTGGCTTACTGCAATCTCCACCTCCCAGGTTCAAGTGATCCTCCTACTTCAGCATCCCAAGTATCTGGGACTACAGGGGTGTGCCACCATGCCTGGCTAATTTTTGTATTTTTAGTAGAGATGGGGTTTCACTATGTTGGCCAGGCTGGTCTAACACCTGACCTCAGGTGATCTATCCACCTTGGCCTCTCAAAGTCCTGAAATTACAGGCGTGAGCCACCATGCCCAGCCTAGATTTCTTTATTCTAATTTCTATGTGTTCTTGATTTCATTCTTTTCTTATCTCTGTTTCTGTGTCTGACTCCCCACAATCTATAATGATCTCAGGTTCTTGCCCAGTTTTCAAATGTGCTCTTTGTACCCAGGATGCCTTTCCTTGTCTTCATTAGTTTATTAATGTAAAAAATATCTGCTGAATGCCTTCTGTGTGTCGAGCACTATGCTAGGTGCTAGAGATGTGGTGATCAAAGAATCCTGTCCTTATAGGGCTTACAATCTGCCTCCTCGCTAATTTTAAAGTCCTTCCCATTATCAGAGCACAGCACAAATGTCATTTCCCACTCCACAGCGCCACGCAACATCCTCGTGTTACTACTAGCCTTCACCACCACCCTGAGAGCCATTTTATAGATGAGGAAACTGAGGCTCATCAGCTTTCTGAGTCTCTTAGGAAGGTTAGAGGAAGGGCGCAAACTTGGGATTGCTGCCTCCAGAGCCTTTTCCTTTCTGCCACACTAGAGACAGGACCAAAAGGAATGATTAAAGAGCATGAAGGAAGAAAAATATAGTTAAATGCATACAAGCAGGAAATAAAGTGGGGCAGGGTGGGCTTAGAAGACCCAGAAGAACTATACTGCAAACCGAATATATGTGGCCTCCGAATTTGAGCTTAGAGTAGATGCTATTAGAACACTAGTGTGTGGTGATGCAGAAGGCTCCGCATGTTGCGTGTGCCTTATGGCCTTGAGCTTGATAGCAAAGTTCTAGATAAAAATCACGAGGCTTCTATCCTAAAGGAGATTTTATTTAAATTCTTAATAGAAAACAAGATTAAAAAGTAGTTTTTCAGTCTTCGCTAATCTCCCTCTCAAACACACACACACACACACACACACACCCCACCCCATACACTTTCTGGCTTTCCTTCAGAAAAGATCTAAAATTAGCATGAATTACAGTACTAAACAAGAATTTTAATTGGTGTGAGTACAAGTTTCATTTACCAGGCATGAGGCAAAATGACTTTAGCAGCGGGATCAAGTTAGGGTGAGACAAGTTTTCAGGTTTATGTTGAAAAGAGAGGCTTCATCATAGGTACTGAGGTGTAGTTGCAAAGAAATTTAAATGTATTTGAGTCAAAGTGTGACTCTGCTCTTAACTAGCTATGTGACCTTGGGGAAATCTCTCTCTTTATGCCTTAGTTTCGTCCTCCAGGGACCTAAAGGCAGTAGTGGGTCCCTGAGCTGCTATAAATATTTAACAGTCTTATAAAAATCTTGTATTTAGCTGTATAAACTAGCTGTGTGACCTTTAGCAAGCTACTTAACCTCTCTGTGCCTCAATATCCTCATCTGAAAGTGGGGATGATAATAGTACATGACTTACAGGCTTCTTGTAAAGATTAAATTTCATAATGTCCGCAATACTCAGAACAGTACCTGCTACCTGGACCTTATTGAGCAATAAATGTTAACTATTATTTTATGGTTGTCATCAGCATCATCATTATGGTGAAATGGAAAAGCAGTAATATACATTTGCAAAAAAATAATTATTATCTAATAACTGTGGTTTTCTGGTTACAATATTTCTAAACAAGGAGCTCTTTGAGAAAAGGATATATAGTCAGTATTGAAAATATGGTAACCACATCTCTAAGGCATGTGGGAGATGGCAGCTATTATGTACCTACTTTGTGCACCATAACAGATGCTGTACACATGGCATCTCTTCGAACAAACTGTCCCTTGGCTCAGACCCATGGTCTGTTACCCCAGCTTATCCCTTTGACATTAACACCAATAAAATTTTTGTAGAATGCTAATGACAAGAAAACTACTGGCCTATCAACCTTAACAATTTTAGAGATGTGTTTCAAACACTGGGGACAGAGCAAGGTCTCCACTCGTTATACAAATATTCCATTCTGTGTCTCTTCATGACTCTTCAATTTATTTCTCTACAACTTGTATATGGCTTGGGGTAAGACAGAGCAAACATTTACTGATGTAAAACACTCCATGCCTGGCATGGAATGAGTGCTCAATCAATGCAAACTATTTATTATCAGTCATGTGTCACTCTTCTTCCTTTGTTTAACTATGATGTTGAAAGTAGAGGCCAGATGCAGTGGCTCACGCCTGTAATCCCAGGACTTTGGGACGCTGAGGCAAGAGGATCACCTGAGGTCAGGAGTTCGAGACTAGCCTGGCCAACATGGTGAAACCACATCTCTACTAAAAATACAAAAATTAGCTGGGTGTGGCAGTGCACACCTGTAGTCCCAGCTGCTTGGGAGGCTGAGGAAGGAGAATTGCTTGAACCTGGGACAGTGGAGGTTGCAGTGAGCCAAGATTGCACCATTGCACTCCAGCCTGGATAACAAGAGCAAAACTCCATCTCAAAGAAAAAAAAAAGTGGAGGGTAAATGACATTTTTACTGGCGAGTATGTGCCAGACACAGTGTGCTTTGTGTGCATTCTTCTCTTTTTACTTCTCAGCTATACGCACACACCTGAGTAAAGCTGGAGAAAAACAAACAGCCATGTGGGTTATAATGTGTGGGTGACTGCGTCACTGTAATATTTAGGACTGCCCTTTATTGGAATTTTAGATTTATGCCCTTTGCCATAGGACTTTGTGTTACCACCCAATGGAGCAAGCATATATCCCTGATCTGTTGTGGAAAGCTTGGCCATGTAGCTTGCTTTGGCTAGAAGAATGCAGGCAGAAATGTCAATGTGCTAGCTTTGGACCCAGGTCCCTTACACTTCTGCATTTCCTTGAGAAAACTTCCTTTGCATATTTGCTGACCCAAGTACAATCAGCAGTGAGGAATAAAGCCCAGCTGGACTTGTGGCTTGAAGTAGAGCTGTCCAGCTTACCCCAGTAGAGACTGGCCAATCCCAAGACAACCTGCAACATGATAAATAGAATGTTCATTGCGGTATGCTGCTGGGACTCTGGTTGTTTGTTACATGGTGCCAATTTAACAACAGTAACTGATACATAATAACTTCAAACTCAGGATCATTAATCTTATGTTAGCCCTTAAGTCTATCTGGCATCAACATATGTTTCCTTAGTCCATCTACCTCTATCTGAAAATCTAACGTACTATTCCTTCCTGTTGGCTGATGTCTTTTGCTTATAATTTCAGTGAAAAAAATGGGAAAAATTAGGAAAGAACGTCTACATGTTTCCTCAACCAGGGTCCCTATTGGCCAGCATCTGTGCCCATACACTCTGCCATTTCTTCCAAATGAACTATCTGTTCATGCTCCTATCAAAAGTGACTTCTCCCTTTGAGCTTTAAATCACATCCTTCTTGCTCCAGATTTTTTCCCTTCCCATATCCTGCATTGTCAACTTTCTCTCCTGGAATGCATCATTATCAACATGGAAGGAAGGAAGGAAGGAAGGAAGGAACGAAGGAACGAAGGCGGGCGGGAGGGAGGGAGGGAAGGAGGGAGGAAGGAGGGAGGAGGAGGATGAGGAGGGAGGGAGGAGGAAGGGAGGGGGGAAGAGGGAGGGAGAAGGAAGGAAAAAAAGGGAAGAGGGGAAGAGGGGAAAGGAGGACCTTTCTTGACTCCTATTTTCCCTAACAATTACCACCTCACTTCTTTGACTCATACTATAGCAAAGTTCCTTGAAAGAGTTGGCTGTATTCTCCTTCACCAAGGCTTTTCCGTCCTATTGAATCCACTGCAGTCAGAATTTGATCCCTCCCTCTTCAACAAACTATACTAGTCAAAGTCCCAATACTCTCTGCATTACTAAATCCAATGGTGAATGCTTAGTCCTCATCTTATTTGACATAGAAGCTGCTTATGACTCCATTATCACTCCCGTCTTTCTGAAATCACCATTTGTTTTCCAGGACCCTACACTCTCCTGATCTTCCTCACACATCACGACTACTCTTTCTCAGGCTCTTGAAAAGCTGAAATGTCCTAATGCTTTGAAACTCTTCTCTTCTCTCTTGTCTCTCTCTCCTCTGATGACCTTAATCAGTATCATGGCTTTAAATAACATTTAAATACGAATGACTCTCAATTTATTCTTCAGCTCACATTTCTCCCTGAACTCAGCCTGTGTATCCAACTGCCTATTTGATATCTCTACTTGGAAATCTAATGGGCATCTCAAATGTCACATGAGTAATAGCCAACCCTTGATCCCTATATGCATACACACACAAACAAAAATGATTTTTTCATCTCAGTTAATGGAAACTCTATTTCTCTATTTGAACAGTCTCAGAACCTTGGCATCAATCTTTGCCTCTTTTCTTTACCACTTGTTTGTCATCAAATTCTGTCAGTTTCATCTTCAAACTACATCCATAATCTTACAACGTACAGCACCTCCACAGTTACCAAAGTGGTCCAAGCCATTGCTATTTCTGGCTGCGATCATTGCAATAATCTCCTAATGGTCTCCCTGCTTCCTCCTTTTTTCCTTCATTCGGTTTTCGATGTAGCAGTCAAAGTCAAGTTGTTCATACTTAAGTTAGGTCAAACTTAAGTCACTGCTCTGCTCAGAATCTTCCAAAGGCTGCATACCACACTCAGAGTAAATCAAGTCCTCACGGTAAGCTATGTGGCCTTACCAATTCTAACTTCATCTGCTACTGCTCTTTTCTTTTGTCCACCATGCTCAGCCTTTTTTGTCTTCCTCAGGTGCATTTCTGCCTTGGTACCCTCAGATTTACCTTTTTCTTTCCTAATTACATGGCCTACTCCCTTCTATCCTCTAGACTTGCCCCAATGTGATCTCCTCAGGAAGACTTCCTCTGACCCTTCCTAGTCCACCTCTACTTCCTTGCTTAATTCATCTCTCCAGTGTTAATCACTGTTTAACATACTGTAAGGTCTTTATTTATTTTATTTATTGTTAGTTTCTTCTAGACAATCTCTGGGAGCAAGACTTTTTGTCTAATTTGTTCCGTGTTAAATCCCATATAAAAAATATGCCTGATACATAATAAACCTTCAGAAATCATGTGTTCAAAATAAGAATCATATCATTTAATCCTCTCAACAAACTTGTGAAGCATATTCTTTTCTATTCATTTCAAAGAGGAAGAAAATAAAGGTTAGAAAGTTTAGATAATGTGTCTAAGGTCACACTGATGGTCACTGCTGTTTATTTGGCTGATCCATTTACAGTAGGGCACCATTATATTGGTTCACCCTCCATAATATTGCATCTTCTAAAACCAGTAGCTTGCAGGTTTAGTCCTACCATCGCTAATGCTAGTCCTTTCCATGCCAATTCCCTTTGCCTAAAGTTGTCAGCATTTCCACCACAGTTTCTGTTGGGCTTTTGAAGTAGAGAGCCATGCTTTTCCATGTTTTAACTCACTCCCTGCCCCAAGTGAACCAATGAGACAAGGAGCTCTCCTTGAGTTCAGTCAGAGACTGAAAAGAAATTCTACAAATGAGAACATTCTAAGTAACCTTCTACAGCATATTGGATATAAACTGTACTTTATAAAACTTACATATTGTGTATTCTTTCTGATCACTCCAGGTAAGAACTTTGTCCCTGAACTCAGGAAGTCCTAGTTCCAGTTTGACTGTTCCATGTGCTAGCTGTGTGACAAAGCCTCTTAATTTATTTTTGACTCAATTTCCTAATCTACAAATAGTTCCTCCTCCAGAGGGTTATTGTAAGGCATGAATGATATTATGTGCATGAAGCACTGATGAATATGAGAATGGACAGAACATTTAGGATCATAAGGATAATAGCCCAGTGTCAAGAGAAGGAGTCTAAAGAGACCCACAGGAGCTGGGTGACCTGTCACTATTCCTTAGTCACAAGCCTCACTTTTGATTCACAGAATACCTATTTAATAAATGAATTCATCGTCGATGCATTGGCCTAAGTTAGAACTTGTGGAGGAATTTATCACCATGACTAGAAACAATTGGAAATTATCAAAACATCACTCAATCACAAGACATTCGTTAACAAATTTCCGCTATATTCTCTTTATTACCATTTCCATAATGTTCTCTTCGTATTCATGAATTATACCAGTAGATTAGTATATTTGTGGAGCTAAACATTTATATGGGAAAGAAACCTAATAGTACTCTACAGTAAGTGGGTAGAGCCAAAGACACACCAATGGCCATCAACATTAGAGGGGTAGAGATAGTTTCCAAGAAAGGTGGTCAGGGAGAACTTCAGAAGAGAGGGGACACTTTGGGTTGGCTTTTCATGTGATTTGTATCTGAAAAAAAGGCAAGAAAACAGAGGTGTCATTTAAAATCTGAGGCTGGAAAGGAAGGGTGAAACCAGGAGCTAGAAGATCTTGAATAACAGTCAAAGAACTTTGGCCTTGATCCTACAAGAAATGGGAGAGTAGATCAATATTTAATAACATAAGAATTATATAGAGGCAAAGAAATCTTGAATGTCTGGAAAATACCTCATTCAGCTCAGCCTTCACCTGGGACCAAGGAGAAAACCTAGGTTCAGAGAGACATTCAAGAGACTAGTCAATCCATGACAAAGGCAAGACTTCAACTCAGGTTTCACTCCTTGAGTGGTATTGTCGGCAACCATCCATGACTCATTGTATGAATTATAAACCAAAAAAGTATTATGTCTCTTATCCTCTCTCCTAACCTGAGAATAAACCATGATCGTGCAGTGCGCACTTAATGGTGCCAGATTTTAATATCAACATCAGATGATCTAAGAGAAGTAAGTCCAGTATTCTAATCAGCAAATGAGGAATAGGAGTTGTTAATGCAGGCATCTATGCTTGCTTTTCGGATAGCCAGAAATCAAACTGTACCGGCCTTCCTTTCTCATTGCTCCACTTTCCCTTCAAAGTTCGCTTCTTTCCCTCACCCCTCAATCACTCAAAACGTCTTAATGCCAGGCCTTGTCCACACCATGTCTGATCCTTGTGACTAGGTTCTGGCTTACTACCAGCCAAGTGTTTTTGCAAGAAACTAGAATTGATTAGGCCCTAATTGAAATATATATATATTTTTACAATTCACGTCTTGAAATAAAATTTAAACTTTTGCTCATGTGTTGAGAGAAGCAAAAAAATAAATTGATGGTGAAATTGTTGTCTTTCCATATGGCCTGGGAACCCCATGGGAGTATGATTTGCCTGAACTGAGAGGTGATGACTGAGAGGCTGACAGTTTCATCAGGCTGAATACGGGGTGGTGTTCTGTCTAGGATGCAAGATATGTTTCTCCAGAAATTATTTACTGGAAACAGAATTACCTCACTGTACTGAACTCTTGGATGTGCCTTTGTTTGCACATAGATAATATAAAAATGAGTTAACGGAATGACAGTAGAAACTTTGAGGTACATTTAAGCTCTATAATCACTTTATTCAATTTTACTCAAAACGTCTCAAAGTCAGCATTGCAGCATTTTAGTCATTGGGGGGAAAAAGACTCTGCATTCTTGAATTGCACATAGTTTTATGCCTAGAGATCATAATGTATATTAGCTTAATAAAGGCTCCAAGAAGTCCTGCAGTAAATAAACTGGTTTAATAGCTATTGCTCAAAACTTATTTGATCATGAAATTCTTTCTTTTTCCCCCAAGAAATTCCTGGTCTAGCAATTTTAGACTTATCAGCAAGACAGTATGTGTAAAAAAAAAAAAGAATAATTACCTGTGAGCACTGGGTAAATTCCTTATCTGCAAACATGGGACTATGATCTAATAATTCATGACAGCAGCCTCTAGAGAAGAAAAACAAGAGGCGATAAATATGATTCATAGTCACATAGGAAAGGCCACAGGAAGGCGCATCTATGGAAAAAGTTAAACATGATGCATGCTTTGACATTCAGAAATTATTCCAGAGTGTCTCACTTTCCAGCTCATTAAAATAATGTTATCTCAGAAGGTTCAGCTATTCAGAAAACGTATTCCTATATAAAGCAAATATTACTACATTTGTACAAATAAGTTTTAATAGCATAAAGGATTCATGGTAGAAGCACTAAATGGTAGAAGCACTAAATCCATGCATATTCCCTGTAATTTTTGATATCAAAAATCCTATTTACTCAACTGTGTCATTGTCATCAATATAGTCCTTTAAAATATATTAAAAATCCAAATAGTTGAATTACTCAACTATTCAGATTTTAAAAAATGTTTTTATTTTTATACAATTCTGATCTTATTATTTCCAATTTACAGATAAGAATATAAAACAAAAACTGAGAGAGACTTAGTGGATGTTATGATGTGCCACCCAGATTCCCCTTAGGATCAGAGCTCTCCTTCTCCCAGCCAGAATGGGAGGCTGCTAATGGATCTCAGTTTATTTCTCTTTCCAGGAGTTGCCCTCTGACAAAGCTGGTTGCCTTGCCCAAGTTCAGGCACCCTCCCTGAAGCAGCTCACATCTACCAATTTGCCAGTAAAAGGGTACAAAACTTAATTCTCTTGCCTGGATTCAGGACATCCCTGAAGAACCATCCTATCCCAGCTTCATAGTTCATTGTGGGATCACCTGAATCTTCTGTTGCAACTTCATCACAGTTCATCTTTTGCCTCTTTCTAGTTCTACTTTCCTTACTCCCACATAAGTGTGAATCCCCAGGGTCTGCCCCCTCTCCGCCATAAATATCCTGCATGCAAATCTCTGCCTCAGGGCCTGGTTCCTGGGGAAATCCAAACTAATGACTCTAAGTAACTTGACTCAAATCATCCTACTAGCAGTTAACAGAAACAGAACTTGAAGGCAAATTCCACGTTCTCTCCAGAGAACACCAATCTGCCACCTGTCAGGTGAATTTTGTGGTCCCTCTCCCACCAAAATTCAAATGTTGAAACCTAATCCCCAATGTGATGATAGTATTAGATGATGGGGACTTTGGAAGGTGATTAGGTCATGAGGGTTCACCCTCATGAGTGGAATTAGTGCCCTTATAAAGGAGATCTGAGGGAGCTTGTTCACCCCTCCCACCATGTGAGGGCACAGCTAGAAGGTGCCATCATTGAAGCAGAGAGCAAGCCCTCACCAGACACTGAATCTGCCGGGCACCTTGATCTGGGACTTCCCAGCCTCAAGAACTGTGAACAATAATTTCTGCTGTTTAAAAATTACCCAGGCTAAGGTATCTTGTTATAAAAACCTGAATGGACTAAAATAGCCTATAAATGGATGTGACCTCTACAAACACATCTCCTGCCTTTAGGCACCTCATTGGTTGGCTTCAATCACATTAGCCTCCTTTGCCTTCTGCAGACATGCCCAGCACAATCCCATCTCAGGAATTTGCACCATTTCTTCACTCTGTCTGGAATTTCCTCTCCCAGATATTTACATGACTGGCTCTAATCAGTTATGGCTCCGCTCCAGTATCATTGCCTCAGAGATGCTTCCCTAACCATTCAGTATAAAGTAATCCCTTGGTTCTAGTCTTTCCTCTCTACAATACAACTCTGCTATACACTCATCACAGCACTTACTACTCTATGTTAGCTTGTTTATTTATTTGTATATTTGTCTGCAGTGTTCTTCCCCAGTGCTTGATGTCCAGAATAATGTAATCCCCACATTATTAAAGCAGGACTTTGTGAGTATTCTCAGTGCCTTGAATAGCACTTCTCAAAGTGGTCCGTAGATGCCTGATCAAATTATTTTCATAATAATACTAAGACATTAAATGCCTTTTTCACTGTGTTGATATTTGCAATGACTGTGTAAATGCAACAGTAGGCAAAATTACTGACTCATTAGTACAAATCAAGCAGTGGCACCAAACTGCACAAGTGGTCATTGCATTCTTCTTTTTCATGCCCTTTCAGGAAAAAAAAAAAAAAAGTTTTACTAAAGAATGCCCATGATGAAGCAATAAAAATTACTGTTTTGAAATTGGGATCACATTCTTTTGATGTGCCATGTGATAAATAGAAAAGGACACTTAAAATATGCCTCCCTGCATCACAAAGTATAATTGTCTTGAGGAAAAGCATTTGTGTGATTGATTGTGAGCTGCACTAGCTATATTTTTCATAAAACACCATCGTTACTTGAAAGAATGACCACCAGTCAAGCAATGGTTACTTAGATTTGCATATCTGGCAGACATTTCTTCAAATATAAAGAAAAAATATCACTTGATAAAATTCAGAATTTCAAGTGAACGTTAGAATTTTGGAAAACTTGTATCTGCCACCATCAGTTTGGCAGCTTCCTAATACTTAAGAGACTTTTCTGTTGAAATTGATAGGCGATGTTAACAAATGCATGCTATTTTTGGATCTAGTCTATATAGTATAATGTAATGTGTCAACTTTTAGACTATGTTAATTACTCAGTAAACCAATATTTTCCAAGTGAACAATGCATGAGGTTACAAAATTATTCATGGTTAAAGGATCTATTCCAAGTTCAAGAGATAGACCAGTGAATTATAATATAAGAGCATGAAAAGTTGATTGATATGGTTTCAAATTCCTCCTTGCAACTGACTTTTAAGAACTTACAGCCACTTGGATTTTATTTTAGCATCAAAGAAGATTATCCACAATTATCTGAAAGGACTATTAAAATATTTTCCTCTTCCCAGCTATGTAACTATGTGAGCCTGGATTTACTTTATATGCTTGAACCAGAACACATATCACCACAGATTGGATGTAGAGTATGAGAATTCAGATTCCAGATGAAACTAGATACTAAAGAAATCTGCAAAAAAAATGTAAAACAATTTTACTCTTTTCACTATTTTTTGTTTTGAAAAATAAAGCAATTTTATAGTCATAATTCATATTTGTATTAATACATAAATTTATTTTTAAATCAACCAATGAATATTTTAATTTCTTAGTTTTAATTTCTAAATTAGTAAATTTTGATTAATATAATAATAAACACAATACATAAACAAAATCCTTTGAAGTCCTCAATAATTTTTCTTAGTTTATTAAGAAAGTAAAAGAATAAAAGAATGGCTACTTTATAGGCAGAGCAGCCAAATCCTCAATAACTTTTCAGAGTGTAACAGGATTCTGGGATCAAAAAGTTAGAGAACCATTGACCTAGAATCTGTGTTGGCATAGAGTTGGCATTCAAAAACTATTTATTGAATGATTTCAATATTTATAAAAGGAAATAAATAATAGAAATTTACTCCCCATTAGATTATGCATCATATGTCTGCATATTACAAATAAGATATTGTTGTTTCCATCTGAGTGAATGAGTACACCTTCATGATGGCTAAAGTAGGTGGTTGTCAAGAAAGAGAGTATCCATACCAAATTCGATGGAGTTTTTTTTGTTTGTTTGTTTGTTTATGGGTTTTTGTTTTGTTTTGTTTTGGAGACAGAGTCTCATTCTGTCACCCAAGCTGGAATGCAGTGGCACAATCTTGGCTCACTGCAGCCTCCGTCTCCCAGGTTCAAGCAATTCTCTTGCCTCAGCCTCCCGAATAGCTGGGATTACAGGCATATGCCACGATGCGCAGCTATTTTTTGTGTTTTTAGTAGACAGGGTTTCACCATGTTAGTCAGGCTGGTCTCAAACTTGTGACCTCAAATAATCCACTCACCTTGGCCTCTCAAAGTG
This sequence comes from Cacajao melanocephalus, assembly GCA_963573385.1. NCBI lineage: Eukaryota > Metazoa > Chordata > Mammalia > Primates > Pitheciidae > Cacajao > Cacajao melanocephalus. The sequence continues at coordinate 52,951 of CAUYLG010010923.1, read as the reverse complement.
CTGGGATTACAGGCATGAGCCACTGCTCCTGGCCAATTTGATGGTCTCAAAAGGAAATCTTCATTTCCCACATACAGCCAAAATCTCAGGTATTTTTAGAGTACAGGAAGTCTGTGGGCTTAAAATAAGTTCTTATAGGCCTGGCCTGGCCCAGTATGTTCTTTACTTGTTGCCAAGGGACATTTAGAAGAAGGAAGACTTTCAGCATAGTATCTGAAAGTTAATAAATTCATATCCATGCTCTACCTGTCAGATTGCCTGAAGACATGAAGGGAAATGCTGTATGAACAGGAAGTCTGTTTTGGAAGCCCTGACTTTTGAAGTCTGTCATTAATGAAAATGTATAAAATCAAATTCATAGTCAGAAGCACCAAGCTGACCCTTTTCCTCAAGCTCCCCTCTCAAGCCAGGGCATGATAACCAGAGACAAGCAGAAAAACTGAGATTATTGAGGACCCATTAGCCACGCCAATGTTGCAAAGGCTAAAATTAAGCAGCACGGAAGTGAGCATTCTGAATAGTAAGGCTGGGAGATGATGATGGGGCTTTCTGTAGAACATTTTCTAGAGCCAGCCCTGAGACTTTCAACAGCTTTAAAGCAAGCTTACTCAATTGGCTAGCCAGATTTTGAATAGCTCTGACTGGCTTTCATAAGAAAAGTACAGAAGATTTGCTTCAAATTTTGTAACAAGAAGAATGCTTATGTCTGAATTACAGCAACATCTTGATTAACTAGAACTGAAGCAACAAAAGCTTTCAATTAGACACGTTTATCCTACATTTAAATTAAAAATTGAAGTGAGAAGAAAACCCAGTGGCATAAACAATTAAGGGGGAAAGGACTACTTGCAGAGTGTATCCAGGGTTAAGCATTCTTTCAGTTCAATCTTCTGTACTTTCAAAGTTCAGTTGCTCTTGATACAATAGTAACTGTGGGTCCAAATGATGATTCCGAGGCATTGAAGATTCAAGTAACTCACAATTCCTCGTGCATTTTGGAAAATTACTGGACACGATTTATTATTTAAATATTTGCATCACGTACGAGAACTTGGATAACCTGGAAGCCTGTGAAGTTTTACAAAGCTAGACTATAATCTATTGTAACATATTCCCCTGGTGTGATACACTCACACTGATAGCCACTATCAATTAACAAGCAGTTGCTTACTGATAGCAGCTAAAATATTGAAGATGGATACAAAATTATTTTTATTATAATAAAAGATTTTTTTTTAATTTAAAATGTAACATGCCTTCCTTTTTTCCTTTTTCTTTCTACACACTTGACTTTCACTTTACTGGGCTCATTCATCCATTTACTGGGAGAGTAGCGCTATTATAAAGGAGTCTACTGCTAAAGATGGGGGTGATCTTAATAAAAAATAAGATTTCAGAACTAGAAAAAAGGTGCGAAACTTGAGTGTTTGTTCAGAGGAAGATTTTCTAATCTCTGTCTCTCTTTTAGCCTGGGTCATTCCTGGAAGACCCGGCTTTAAGACTTCTCCTGTAGGGTGGTGAGGATACCCCATCTATGTGACAGGAGACTATCAGTTCATTATAGCACATGATGAGAAAAGATACAAAATAAGAGTTATATTGCTCTTCCCATATACCCAGACATCAACCTCAGGAAAAGAAAGGTAGATTGTGTGTCTTCACATTCTCTTTTCTCATTTTGGACTGGAGAAAGGAAGATATATTAGGAAAGCAGAGATAATCTTGAAGGAAAAAAGGGGGTATTCTGTTTTTGAGTCACAGACTTCCCCTTAGGCTTGACAGGGCAGTGTTGTCAGGCTGAAGGTGGCCCTGAATTGAGATTATCTGAAGTTGCCTTCTGTTCCCATTTAGGGTAAAAGTGGAATTGAGAGCCAATAGGCTAGTGGTTGGTTTTATCTATGGGTGATGGGTATGCTAGTCAGGATTAGTGGAACCAGGGAAGCGGGACCAATAGGAGGTATAGATATGAAGAAATTTATTATGGAAACAAATATAAAGATCAAGAAGTCTAACAATCTACTCTCTGCAGGCAGGAGAAAACCAGGAAAGCCATTGGTGTAATTCAGTCCCACTCCAAAGGCCTGAGAACCAGGAGCTCTGACATTGAAGGGCAGGGGAAGGTGGATGTCCCAGTTCAAGAAGAGAAAGTAAATTCACCCCCCCTACACCTTTCTGTTTTACAAGGCCCTCAGCAGATTGGACAATGGGAGTCATCTTGGTGAGAGAGATCCTCTTTTCTCGGTCAGTAGCAACTCGGTTGCCAATCTCTTCTCTCTTCCAGAGATGTCCTCACAGACACACCCAGAAATAATGTTTTACCAACTGTATAGGTGTCTCTTAGCTCAGTCAAGCTGTTGTAAAATTAACCATCACAGTGGGTAAAATGATTCTGTAGCAGAAGTTAGGTGGGGGGTTTTACCAGGAGAAAAAGAGGAAGCCAATGCTGAAATGGGAGGAATAGACAATTCTCCCCAAGAGTACTGGCTAGGTCAAAGAATGGTTAGCATTGGAAGCCAGCAAATGCCCAGCTTTCAGACAATAAGAAACATCACCACAGAGATCAGGAATGCCAAAGATATCATCACCCAAAGTCTCTGAACTTACCACCCTTCACAAGGTCACATGAGCCACGTACCCCAACCCCACATACCAAGATGCCATCTTACAGAAGAATCAGGGAAGTGATCAGAACACTGAGACACTGAGCACTATCAAAAAGAACTATTTTAGTGATCAGATCTCACTAAAGTTTTAAAGTATGTAGCTAGGACTGAAAGTTATCCCCCCACCTGCTATCAGAAGGCAGATTAGAATTAGTTATAGATAAAATAATAAAATTGCATTTCCTCTGCACTTTCAAATTGTTGGGTGAGTAAATTTGTGGCCAGTTACACATGAGAGTTCTATTAGGATTTCTGGATCTATGGCTATCCCACCTCTGTGTAGATTAATAAATGCTCAAACTAAATTCAGGAAGGTATATCAGGCCAAAGTCAGAAACAGATGTAGAATAATCAGCAGATGGAAGGAACAAGACAAGTTATCATGAGGCCCTTTCTTGACTTCTGAAATTTTTAAAAGATGAATTGTTCCTTCAGAAAAGAAAGTCCAATTGCAGCTGGAACTCAGACCATTAATTCACTGGCTTGAGATTTCTTCTGAGACACCTTGGAGGAAGAGATGGGACTTCATAACAAGTTCAGAAAACATGTGGGTAGTAATGCAGACACTGGGAGAAGTGTTTAAAAAGTCCGTGGGAGGCAGGGTGGGAGAACGCTGGTCCCACAAGAGCTAGTTCAGCTAGTGCCACTTCCTCCCCTAGGCCAGCAGGCAGAGCCATTCAAGATGGTGGGGAGGGGAACATGATGGATATTTGAGTTGAATTATCAGTCAATGCTTGCCATAACAAACCAGCTGCTCACTTCCAGCTGCATAGAACCCACTCATGATTTGGTCCTGCATAGGGACACTCGTTGCCCCAGTGACAGAGCTCCTTGGGGACTCATGGAGTCTGTGTTGGGGGGAATCAAGCCTCTTTGGGGATTGAGTTATGGCACCTAGTGGCAGGAGGTGAGATTTCATCAGTACCAAAGGTTACCAAGGCAGGATTTGAGGGCTTGGAGAGGGGAGAGAAAAACTGATTTGAGAGAGACCTGATCCCAAACCCACTTGAAAAAAGGTGACACTTAGATATAAGTAAAAGTTGTTAATGGGTATGTAAAACTTTACCAAGGAGAAAGTGAAATGGGGACAATAATAGACTTTGCTGTTTTGCTTTTCCCAGTATGTGCATGGCTCAGTATATCAATCTGCAGAGAATTAAGGAAAAATTAGGAATGCTGCAATTAGAATGCAAAAAAGCACATTAATAATTTTCAAAATTGATCCCTTTTATAATAGCCTCCCTCTTATTAATTTGCATAGCAATGTGCTTTCTGGAGTGCGGGAGGGACAGTGTTGGAGTCTCAGCTGTGAATTATACACATCCTACAATGGAGCTCTATCTCACAGGGCTTTTTCTTGGCACATTTCAGGGCATCTGTCAAAAACATAAGTGATACCCACTATGTGTGCTTTGGCAGGAAAAAGATTGAGAGCAACTGCTTTAAACCACGAACCTGTAGTGTGGATAATAAGCAGCTTGAAGGGGCACAGGGGGGCGGGGGAGCAGGGGAACCTAAACCTGACCTGCGTGATATTGGGCAAGTTTCTCCACCTCTCTGAGATTTAGTTTTCCCTTCTGTGGAGGGAGAAAATTGAAGGTGATTTCTACAGGAACTTTCAGAGAGAAGAATCGTGAACTCTCCCATGTTCCAGGACACAGGGTTGAGGCCCCTCACTAGTCTCCAAGTATACCAGACTAGACATGCCAGTGTGGAGAGTGGCCTCCAGGCCTGAGAAAGGCTACAGTAGGGTGTTGAGGATCGTCTGGGAGGAGGGTCACTTTGCTGTGTGCCTCCACCCTCCCTTTTCTTCTCTGTCTTCTTATTACTTTCTTCCACCTCCCCACAAACACCACAAAATACTCAAGATGCTCCTAATTATCAGAAAGTGCTTTCAGTTAAGCTAATACCAGCAATTTATCCTTTGGTGGCCCCAAATCATCACCCCAAAAGAGGGGTTTGGTTGCCACTCGCTGCATACATTGCCCCACGTAACAATCTGCTTTTAGGCTCTGTTCGCTCTGTCAACACATACCCTCTGCTGCCTCTCACCAAGCCCCTAATCTCCTCATATCCTCTTCCCGGTGAACTTTGTCCATCCTTTAAGACACACCTCACATAAATGCCACCCTTCCTGTTACAGGCTTTGAAGCCTTGACTCCCAGCAAAGTTATTTGTTCCTCCTCTTGGTTCTGGCAGCATTTACGGGCTTGCCAATCTCCACACAGCTCCCTTAACAGTGGCCAGGTCTTTGCCTGGTTGACTTCTAGAGAATCCTCCTTGCACACATTATCTCCCCAGCGAGGCCTTCCTTGAGCAGCGCAGGCTTCGAGTCTCCTCCCTCTGTTATTCACTGACCCTATGTTAATTTCTTCAAAGCACCTGTGACCCTGCAGTTATTGTATTGGTGTATTTGTTTCATGTTTATTGTCTGTGTCTCCCCATGAGAGAGGAAGCTTGTCTCATTCTATGCAGTTTTGCTGTCACCTAGAACAGAGCCTGGTACACTGTCAGGGCTGATAACTATTGTCAGATGAACAAATTTTATGTGTTCCTTAAGAGCTTCTCATGCTCTCTCTCTCTCTCTCTCCCTCTCCCTCTCTTCGTCTCCTCCTTGTACTCATATTCAGCTGTGTTCTCTGCACTAGTCAGGGACTTGGTACATATCAGATATCTGATGAGGGAATAAGTGAATGAAGAGTAAGATTCCTTTTTACTCTTTTTTACTTACTCCTCTTATTATTAAGAAAAGTTTTGTCTAATTTTAAGCATTTGTGAGTGGCTGGAGCAGGAGTTACTCTAATGTCCCTGAAAATATTTACCCAGAGACTGCCACCTGCTCTTCCTGTGGGTAGTGCAGGTGGCTTGGGTCCAGGAGTCATACTCAAAATACGTAAGGACTGCTAAGGCGGCTTCCGCTCATGACTCTGATGTCAGCAGGAGACTCGAGCGGCTCTTAGGGCCAGGCATCAACTCTTCAATGGCCAGATTCTAGAATGTTTCACGGGCTCCAGGAGAGTGGCTGGGGTCCTAAGGCATTGTGCAGGAACCTTAGAGCAGCTGCTTTTACCAAGATATGCAGACATATTTAAATATTTTCATAATCACTACATCTCCATCCTGGCTCTTGGCTGAATCTTAGCCTGGCCTGGTGCCCTTGCAGGGAAGAGGGCCTTCTTGGGAGAGTGTTCACAGACACAGCGTATGGGGTTCAGCCCCGTAGGGATGCACAGCAAGAGCATCATTTAGCAAAGCACAGGGCAGTTAGGAATGGGGAGACCACAGACAGCCCCTGCACTTACAGCTCAGGGGACTTCTTCATGGAATGAGGGATATTTGATGTACTGGGTGCTCTGGAGGACCTTAAAAGTGAGGCTGGCAAAGAAGTTTCCAGCTGACAGCAGCCTTGCAGCTAAAAGTTTGTTCTGTCTGCCTGTAGAGAAGAGAATGAGCTGGACCTCGGACACAGAGTCCCAGGCTACCACCACACTCCCAGATCCACTGAAACAACCCTTCACTGTGAAGGTGGGTTTGAAGGCCTAGGGAGGAAAAAGGGTTTACCTAGCTACTGAGTGGCAGAGTTTCTACCGGTCTCCAGATCTTCAGGTTAAAGATGAAAAGCACAGGCTTTGCAATCAGCTAGAACTTGGCCTGAAATTTGTTTCTGCTACATGGTCACCATGTGTCACTGAGCAATCATTTTCTCTCTCTCAGCCTCAGTCTCCTCATCTGTAGAATAAGAGCACTTGTATCTGCCTCAAGTCATGCTTGAAATTCCCTAAACACAAAGCCTGATACACCATAAAGACCCAGAGAATGTGTATTATCACTAATATGACTAGTATTATTATGTACTTTCTAATTTGAGCATACTTTGGCTTAATCTGAATGCTGAATTTATTCAATGAGACCTTGAACCTAAATATTTGTCTCTTGATCCTCTGATTCCTATATCTACTTCAGCTACACGTAGCCTTGCTACCAAATTTCCGAAAGGATGGCTGACTTGACCAGGGTAACCCGCTGTTACCTAGAGGTAGTAGATCTTTAATGTAGTGCTTTGAGAAAAGGTTACTCCTTTCAGCAGTTTTCTGATGAGGCAGAAGGTTAGCCAGAAAAACTGGTCAGAATCTTGTTGACAAATCTGATGATCCTTTCCCATTTTGTGAAGCATGGGCTGGGGAATGTAGTCGAATTGTGATGATTCTGAATCTACAGTGCCGAGGGGTAGATACTCTGAACATAAGGTATTACCATTCTACCGACATTCTACCTAACTCTTGCCCTGTAAATGGGATCCCAGAAACAATATTTGATAAACATTGTTTGATAAACATTCTGTGTCAAACCCTGACACCAGCTGGTTCCTTGCCTTTCTTTTTTCTTTAGGCTAAAAGTAAAAAAGACAGAAAAGAATAAAAGATATATAGTTAGCTAAGGGCTATTTATTGCTCATTGGACTTTAGTTACTTAAGAGGCATGCCGTCTTTCAAACCAGACAAACCACCTTTTGGCTTCTTTGTCTGAATTAACCTGAAAGAAGGAAAGACATCCTATTTTTTTTTTCCGCTTGATTTCCAACATGTGTTGGCCTGAGTTTCAATGGTTTGTGAACCATACCCTCTGTGCCTGTGCCCCAGGCTCTGGGTGAGAGATTCTGGAATCCACCTAAAACATCAGCATTTTTTGGTCCTAGCTAACAAGAAGGTGAATGTTTCTATTGTTCAGTTATGCAATTTTCCGTATTGCTGAAAAAGGCTCGTCCTACTTGCCAGTGAGGATGTCTGTGGATTGATATTTTATGGAAGATGCTAGAAGAAAAGAAGGGAAGAGGTGAGGCATCAGGAGGTGAGGAGGGCACCATGCATGGTGTCTCGTGGGCAGCTCCGACAGGAGTGCTTGGCTGAAGAGAGCTTGCAGTACAAGCACGAAGCACGAGGTTTCACTCTTGGCCTAAGAAAACCTTTGCAGGGGCCTAAATAAAACTTTTTAACTTAAAAAACTTGTAATGAGCAGTAATGAGTTCCAGCTGTGTGGCAGAGCAAATTCCCAATTCCAAATAGCTTCCCTAGAAAGAAACAATCACGTCTGTCCCTTCCTCCTTAACTCTTTCATCACTGGGGAAGAGACACACTCAAGCCTGTTCCTGGGTGCCCAGGAGGTGGGACAGGTGGAGTGGCCTTTGCTGGGTGGGCCCGGAGCATATTATGGGTTTCCCTGTTTGATCAGATCTCTGAGATAGGCCAAGGTTCTGCTGTCGCTGCTTCTCCCAACGCTGTCCGTGACAGCCATCATCTAAATCAGGGATTGGTAAACTGGAGCTCACTGGTTCAGTCAGGCCTGCTGACTTTTGCCTGTTTTTGTAAATGAAGAGTTATTGGCACACAATCACACTTATGTATTCATATATCGTCTAGGCTGCTTTCCTGCTACAATGGCAGAGTCATTGTGATAAAGAGACTCTGGCCCACAAAGGCCAAAATATTTACTACCTGGCCCTCTACAAAAAAAAGTTCGTACAGCTCTGACCTAAATAAAATTTAAGGTCACATGAGGCTTGTCTATCCCCATCAGTATCGAGGCTTTGGTATTTTTTCACTATAGAATTGGGTGAACAACAAATATCTTCAGAGATCATAGGGCCCAAGCCATTTCATATATGAAACAGGCTCACAAAGTGATTTGCCCAGAGTTAAGTTAATGGTAGAGCTGAGGTTGGTATTGTGTCCCCCTGACTCCCAGGTCAGTGCCATTTCCACCATATGAGCTGCTTCTCAAACAAGGAAACTAATCTTCCCCGAAAATGGACCAAAGTGACAGATCTTTGCTTTCCATGATCAATAGTAAAATACCTACAGTGAACTGGATTTTAGAAGGAAAATTTTATTAAGATCTTTTTGCTATGTGTTAGACATACTCTAGTGTTGGCTAAAACATGTTCTGTAACTTATGTGTATGTAATGATTCGGTATTTTAGTGGTTGAGTGTTTCTATCTAATGATTAAACAATCATCTGATTATTTAACCCAAGACAGAGCCCCCCCCAAAAAAAAAAAAGTGCTCCCTGCTCATTTGATCAGACCTTATGAACAGTGGCAAGAACTTGCATGGTGATTTTAAGGGCTGTTACACTTATGTACAGAATAAGTTAGGTTTTCAATTAAGTTTTAATCAGATTTCTTCTAATAATCTTCCAAGGATACTTTTTTGGCTCTGGCCGAATAGATCAAAAGTTCCAAGAGGGCAAGTAATAGACATTTTGAAATTTGCGTATTCTTTCCAGCTTTTCTGGAACTTTAGCAACACAATAACACAATAGCATAGACTCATAATGAACTGAAATTGATCTACACTGGAGCTCAAATAACTGAAATTTAGTTTTGGGGTTACTCTTCCCATCACTCAAGTTTCAGAGAAAAGAGCCTCATAGCAACAAAACAAGTACATGAAAATTAGTTTAAAAATTAACAAAGCAACTTCTGGAAAATGTCTCTGGAGTCAGTACAGACATGGGATGGGGAAGATGAGTAATTTCCTGGGGTCCCCATGGTTTGTTAGGTATATGCCCCTTGGGGGACTGGGCAATGGATTCCGGGAAGCAGCCAGAGGGAAAGGCGGAGTCACCAGCTGGAGCTAAAAAAGACCGAGGCTCAATGTTCTTATAACCAGCCCTGAACCAAACCACCTCCAGGCTCTGAGGCTTGCGTGGCTCATACGCTTGCACTCATTTAGCCTTTGTCCCACCTCCAGCCCCAAGGCTGAGCATCTGCCAAACTGACCTTCTCAGGGTTCTCCCAAAAGTGCCCATGAAGACGAGAGTAGTGCGTTCTAAGTAGCTGAATTCTATGGGTTCAAGTGCTAGGTTTGTTCTTTATCAGCTGTACAACCTTGAGCAAGTTACTGAATCTCTCTGTGCCTTTGTTTCTTCATCTACTAATGGGAATAATAATGGTGCCTGTCGCATAGGGTTGTTTTGAGGTTTAAATGAGCAAATTTGTGTCACGTGCTTAGGACACAGACTATTACTCCAGAATTTTGTACTTGCTATTCCTTCAGCCTGGAACACCCTCATGCTACCTCCTAAGAAGGAAAGGGACTTTCCCTGACTCTCTCCATCCTGTCAATGAGCTCCCTTGCAAGGCTGGGTTACGAATCCTGCCTCTGGGTTCTCATGAAAGACTATGCTACCCGAAAGCATTTTATCTACTCATCTGATTCTCACATTAGGCTGAACTCCCTGAAAGCAGGAATTTGGTCTTAAGCATCGCAGTGTTAGCACAATGTTTTGCACAGGTTATCACTCAAAATCTAGTTTTTAATTTGATGATGCATAATGCATGCATGCATAAATGAGTCATTATATGAATAAACTAATAAGTAAATGAATAAAAGCCAAATCACTCTCCATATCTTTCATCTAGCTAGCTGCTGGATTGTGTCTATAACAAAAACCCACCTATCTGGCTTTGAGTGGATCAGAAAAATTTTTTAAATGCTTCCTTCCTCAAGATACTTTATGTCCATCTCTTCCATCTCATCAATTCATTACACAATTATGACAATTATAAAAAAAGTCATAATGCATTGATTTTGTTAGAATGAGGCATTTGACTATCATCTTCTTAAAACTTTAAAAAAGTATATAAATCTACAGTGCCTATCTTGTAAATGGAACCCCCAGGGGTTTTGCACTATCCAACCTACAAAAAGATGGTGGCTCTGCCTGTGCTTCCTAGAGCAGGAAACCAGGTTGATATATTTTAAAATAAATGTTTACCTCTAAAATTCAGAAGTCAGACCATCCTGTAAACCAGCTACTTGGTCTTATTTCTGGATATTTTGCTGTGAAGGACTGCAAGGCTAATGGCACACTGGGACTTACCATGGAATCAGTCCCTTCATTTGGTTCATCTATCCTCCTGAGTCATGCCTACTCTGGGACATCTGTCGGCTTTTCCTCCCAGCAGTGAGATAGGCCATGAAAAGGGCATGGACTGGAAGCCAAGAGATTTGGATTTTATTTCCATTAGCTCTGCCACTGATCAGTTAGGTGATCTTGGGCAAATGTCTTAACTGATCTGAGACTTAGTTCCTCCTTAGAAAATCAAGTGTAGGATGATTTGAAGACCACAAATTCTCTGCAAAAGCAAAGTGCTATATTATCATTATCAATCATAAGAATAATAATTACCTTACTCTAATAATAACAGTGACAATACTTCTAATAAACATACCATAAATGTCACATTTTTATTTGATTGAAATATTCTATAAATTTGATGAGATACATAAGTTCATTAATAAGTTAGTAAGAATTTGATTATCTGACATAAGCCACCCTCTGAACAGAGAGCAGAATCCTAGGAAGAAGTGACACTTGATAGTTTTGATTCATGAGAAAGAGGTTAGGAACATGAGATGTCTCCATACCAGAAGAGAAGCAGAGGCATGACAGGAAGGCATTGGACATGTGCAAGAAAACAGAGGTCTTCTTGTCCTCAAAGTTTTGCACAAGGATTGTTTTCTACACATGATTCAGGGCTTTGGGTTGGCTTCTAATGAATGAAACAAAATTATGCTGTCCACTAGAGTTTACACATTCGTTTGTGAGCCAAGCACTAGAGTGACCATATTGGCCTGAAAGGGTCAATCTTAACTTTGGTTGAAGGAGAGATGATCAGGAGGGAAATATTTAAACAGAACCTTTCCCCTTAAGATAGAAAGTCTCAGATTCTCATGAAACCTTGCCATATTTTGGGGTTCAGAGAAATGTTGTAATCTTGTATTTAAGATATTTTCAGTGAAGATACTAGAATTGGGAGCGCAGATAATGTAGCACAATAACATTCCTCCTGGAGGGAATGTCAAGGTAACTTGCCCAAAGTCATGCATCAAATTAGTGTGAGAGCCATAACCCCAACCAAGTCATCGCAAATGTATGGATATTAACAAGCTGCATTACTCCAAATATCTGTACACCCATAAGGCCTTGACAAGAGTCTCTGATGAACATCTGTAGGCTTCACTAATAGAGGTTTTCTGGATGCCCATATCTGATTGGTCCACTTGTTGCCACAGGCCCTGAGGGCCCCAAGTTTTTCTCTGAGGTTTCTTTTTTTTTTTATTTTTTATTTTTTGAAAGAAAGAAAAAGAGAGGAAAGAAAGTGAGAGTGAAAGAAAGAAAGAAAAAGAATGTATTAGAGAAAGCAAGAGGAAGAAAAAGAGGGAGAAAGAACAGGATTCTTGTTCTACTGCCCAGGCTAGAATGCAGTCTAAAAATGGGTATTAAAAACCTCTATTATGCCAATAAGGCTTCCAATTTCTTCCAACTTTATGATTCTCGTAAAAATAAATCTCATTTATTCTGGTTTTTAATCTTAAGAATAACTTTAGCTGTTATTCTAAGATACTGTTTCTTTTCTTTTTTGTTTTTTTTTTTCTTTTTGAGATAGAGTCTCTCTCTGGCACCCTGGCTAGAGTGCAAGTGCAGTGGCAGACTCACTGCAACCTCTGTCTCCCGGGTTCAAGCGATTCTCCTGCCTCAGTTTCCTGAGTAGCTGGGACTATAGGCACCCACCATCAGGCCCAGCTAATTTTTGTATTTTTGGTAGAGGTGGGGTTTCACCATATTGACCAGGCAGGTCTCAAATTTCTGACCTTGTGATCCGCCTGCCTTGGCCTCCCAAAGTACTGGAATTACAGGCTTGAGCCACCATGCCTGGCCTACAATACTATTTCTAAGCATAGTATTTTAGGTTTTGATAAATAACCCAAGCTATACAGAGAACATTCAGGTGGATTAAAAGTGAAGAAATAAGAAGAAATAGGCCAAATACAGTATTATTTTTTTCTTATTAGCTGGCTTGCCCTTCAGGAATGGCTAGTAAATCACAGATAAAATTTTCAGGATCACTTTGTGACTTTCTGGGGAAGAGTCGTTGGAGAAGAGCACTAAGATTACTCATTAAAATTATTCTAGACAGGTGTGTGGAATGAATGAATGATGTGTAAATCCATTTGGTTTAAAGTTTCAAAATGTTAGCTCCAGCTACAATCAGAATGTGTCATAGCTGCAAATAATTGCTAAATTTACCCTTTAAGAGATGACCAAAGAATGGTTCAGCATTAATAAGTCATTTTACCCAGAGGCCTCCACTGGCTACAGCTGAGAAGTTCTGACTCAGACATGATGAGCCATTTTAATGCAGAACACTACAAAGTACAGCTGACACTGTACCAGATCTTGTAGTTTATAAAGAAAGTATCTTATTCTTTATATTCTTTTATCCTAATAGGAATACTCTACAGCAAATGAAGAACCTTAGAGATGGAAAATGGAATTTCAAGGTGTAAAGAATTCTTAAAATTGTATGTTGCCTGGGCATTTATTTTGAATACACATTTTACTTTCTCATACCAAGGCTCAGTCACCATCAACCCAGTTTCCAGTTCTACACCACACTCAAATGACTCAAGCTCGAGATAAGACATTTAAGTTGGCACAGGCAAATAAATGCCTGAGTGGCTCCTTACAGGAAGGGTGGGAATAAAAGGAGCCCATTCTGCCAGGAAGAAGAAATGACTCTTAATTTGTCACTGAGTCCTTACTAAACCCTAGTTCTTTAGAAGGCTGCCCCAGACCAGGTTTTCCCTGGAACAGGGGGGTGGGAGAATCATCAAGAAGAAGAATCAAACTTTGTAAAATATTTGAAGGGATTTATTCAGAGCCAAATATGAGTGACCTCTCAGGAGGTTCTGAGAACATGTGCCCCATGTGGTCAGGGCACAGCTTGGTTTTATACCTTTTAGAGAGACATGATAGATAAATCAAATACATTTAACAAATAAATACATTGGTTTGGTACAAAAATGTGGGACAACTCAAAGTGGGGACTTCCAGGCTATAGGTGAATTTAACATTTTCTGGTTGACCATTGGTTGAGTTTGTCTAAAGACCTTGGATTGATAGGAAGGGAATATTCAGGTTAAGATAAAAGACTGTGGAGACCAAAGTTCTTTTGAAGTCTTATAGTGGCTGTCTTTAGAGACAATAGATGACAAATGTTTTCTATTCAGATCTTAATGGAGATTCTTTGCAGATGCAAATTTTCCCCCCACAAAGAACAGCTTTGTGGAGTCATTTCAAAATGTGGCAGAGAAACATGTTTTGGGTTAAAATAATTTGATTTTTTCTTTGTCTCATAATGTTATGCCAGAGTCAGGTTGAAACGTAAGTCATGATATATAAGGTTAAATAAAACCCATCTAATGAGAATTTATGATTTGTAGGGCATGACTCCCCAGACCCATTAGATATGAATTTGGGCAAGATAAAAAACCAGAGTTTAGTCTTCAAGAGTGTACAAGGTGGGCTCTCCTAGCACCAGAATGATGATCAGACAGGAATAAACTGATCAGGGGTCAGAAAAGAGCTACAAAAGTATCTGCCAGTATAAACAAGTTTCCCATGTGAGGGGCCCTCTATCTCAGGCAGGACAACTAGATATAAGGCCATTCACCAGGTAAAAACAAAATAAACTAAAAGCTCTTGTGAAAGACATACTAAACACCCACGTCCAGCTCTCATTTATTTACCGTTAGGACAGGGTTGCTAGCGACCATGTTGCTCTGGTATTGGAACCCCATGTGAGCTGGGGGCTCTCAAAACACAGAGCTATTGATGTTACAAATGTTCTCCGAAGTTAGTCCTTTATTTTTGCCTTTTGTTGCTCAGCAAGATATCTTTCATTCATTGAGGTGGTTTTCTAGAAAACAAGGTCATTTAATTCAGATGTAAAGTAATAAACTTATTTTTAGATACACTAATTCCAAAGAATTTGGTTTTGTTTTAAAATGAATTTGACCCAGTTTGAAAAAAAAATCTTGTTTAATTATTGTTGTTTTGGATTTCTTTTGTATCTGAGACAGCTAGAGAAATAACAAAGATTTATTTTTCATTCTGCAGAATATGTTGAATATTCATTTAATAAGTTGACCTCAAATTCTTCATGAAAAAAGAGCCCAAATTGGATTGGGACCATGTTTTCAATTTTTGTATCACTGCTTCTCTCAAGAAAGATCACATGGTAACATTTATTGAATAAATATTTATTTACTATTCTTCATGTATGCTAGACACTCTTTAGTCCTGGATATATGATAATACAGTAAATGAGTCTCAGTCCTTACCAAGAGAATTTTTACTGTACTTGCAGAAAAGGAAAACATGAATAAGGCATATAACACAGGCAAACACATTATTTTCTTTTTGATTATGATACTGATGATCTTCAAACTCTCCTAAACCTGTAAGGAGTTCAGAATCAGTTGCCTCTGGCAAGGAAAAAGATGGGACTGACAACAAATTATGTTTTGCTTGGTTTCTATGAGCTGTGGGTTAGAGACTACAAATTTGATCTTTGCCAAGTGAAAACCTCAGAGGAAGAGACTGCTTCTGAGTACTCTACCTCGTTAAGAGTGAAAGTAAACATATTTAACTAGGTAGGCTAATTTTCCTCTAGTTAGAGAAGTCTCTAATTAACAATTGACTCATAATTGTTTTCGTCATTTGCAAATTAAAGGGCAAGAATTAGGATGTGATTAATAAATAAAGCCAGTGACTTGTCTTAGTGCCAGAGGAGAATACTGCCACTATCTGTTCAAACAAGTTAGAGGCTACTCTCATGTCACTTTCACTGCCTCTGGGAGGTTGGGAATGGAGTGAGAAATAGCATTTGTGTTATGGATTAAAAGGCAAATGCAAAAACAATGTTTTTTATCTGAATGAGGGTCTGAGCCCTTAATTTTACCTTTAAGGAGTGCAGTGGCACAATCTCAGCTCACTGCAACCTCTGCCTCCCATGTTCAAGCAATTCTCTTGCTTCAGCCTCTCGAGTAGCTGGGACTATAGGTGTGCGCCACCATGCCCAGCTAATTTTTTGTATTTTTAGTAGAGATGGGGTTTCACCATATTGGCCAGGCTGGTCTGGAATTCCTGACCTTGAGATCGTCCCACCTTGGCCTTCCAAAGTACTGGGATTACAGGTGTGAGCCACTGTGCCCAGCCAATCTTTTCCTTTAAAAAGTCTTTTTGTTAATTTACTAGAAGTTTTCCGTGGCCCTAATCTATGACAGATGCTGAGCCTCAAATAATGAATAGGGCACAACGCTTGCCTTCAGGGATTAATGGGCAGAGAACAAAGAACAGGGTTAGAGTGCATGCCATTTATGTGTTGTGTGAGTTAGCTTTGGTCTCCTTTTCTATTCTAAATGTATCACATCAAGTTTGTGAATAGGAAAATAATGTCATTCCATCTCTGAAAATTATTTTCTTAAATCCACAATTACTAGAAACTATAAATGCACAATTTACAGAAGTCTCATGTACAACACATGTATCAAGTATAGGATGCTTGGTATCTCGCACCTGCTCTGGCCTATAAAGAAATAACATTTAAATATTATAATATTTTTATTAGACATAAATTTAGTAAAAGTAAAAAGAGCATTATTTTGTGTCACTCTGTGGTCTATCACTGTGAGTCTGTAGGATGAAGGAAAATATGCCTGGGCTCTGGAACAGAAATAAATCATGGTGAGTAATCCCAAGCCATCTCTTATGAGTTGTGTAAACAGAGGAAGAGCATTTAATTCTAGCTCTAAAATGAGATAAATACATATTTTAGAGGAGAGACTAGTAATGTGGATTAAATAATGTTGTGGCAATAAATCTCCTTATATAAATCTGTTTACTGGTAGACATCTTGGGTATGTATTAAATAGATACATATTAAAATATCTAAAACAGTAAAGTAGCAATAATAAGGGTAAGTTTAGGTTGAAATATCCACACATATTATTTCAGCCATGTATTTTTGTCAAATACAGTTTTTATTCATTTGGAGTCAAGAAAAAGAATTAATGCATACCTGAGCTAGCCTTATCATCTCCCAGGAGACAGTAAACTTAAATTTTTCTTAAGTGGGGTTTGACAACTGATGGGCTCTGGCCTTTTCTCTTCTTGAAAGAAGACAAGATAGTACACTGAAGAATGTCTACTTCAATAGTTCTTTCCTTGTGTATATACAAATTAAAAAAAGGAAACAGTAATATAAATACAACTAGGAAGGGTCTATAAATAATATCTGCCCTAGATAGTCATTTATCATATGACAGTGATTGGCTGTGATGTTTTCCAGTTATATAATCTTTTGAATTTAGAGTCTGGCTGTCATTTAAACAATAACTGATTTTGAAACATTATTTAATAATATAGAAGAAAGAAATTTGTCCAAAAACAGGCAGAGGTGTAATTCATCCAACCATGAGTAACTCAATGATGTACGCTCCATAGTTGAGCCAATTAATATTGATCCGAATGCATTTAATCTGACTTCAGCAATGCCAGCAATCCAATTAAGCTCAAGATTTTATAAAAGCTGCATTTTATTAATCGAATGACATTTAAAGATGCTTTATTTTGTTCTTTACTTTCTTTTTAAGGATGAACAGATTAGAAACTTGGAGGTTTTCCAGTAATTCAAAATATTCAATGTCAAATGAGTTGTTATCTATTGATTTTTTAAGATTTAAAATCAACCACAGCATAACATTTTAGAACTCACTTCGAAATAATTAAACACGATATATATTTTGCTGTAAAGAAACAATGAAAAATAAATGTATTTTTAAATTAATGTATACAATAAGCTTAGTGAATCTTGAAAATATATTTAAAGTCTAGAGATTATATTTAATCTTTTAGCTTACATTTAAACAATGATTGAAGCTTAAAATATATCTTACATTGTAAAGAAAAGTGACACAAACATTTAACTCTATAGTATATATTTTAATATAATAAAATATATGTATTATATAAAAATACATATGTTATATATGTTGTATATATTATAATATACAATATATTTATTATTAAATATAATATTAAATATTATTAAATATAATATATTTACTATTTAATATATATACATTTAATATATGTATTGCAGCTATGCTGCAAAAGATTTTGCATGAGTAATCTTCATCCTTTGGAGTTACCAGAAATAAAGAAATAGCCCCACGAAGATGAATATCTAGTTATTTAAATTGCTGAGATCACAAAACAGTAATGATATTAAACTGAGAAAATGTCTTCGTTAATATAAAACTTTAAGAAACTTTTGAGACCTGAGTCTCAGTCCCATGGCTGCTTAAATATTTTCACGTGTTTTATTCATATATTTCAATATAACTATTTTCCTTTATTCAATTGATGGTATATTAACACTGACTAATTATTAAATTTTAACAAAAGTTTGCATTCCTGGAATAAAACCAAAAACTAGGTTTTCATTTCGTTTGTTTTCTCTACTACTTGTTTTCTTTTTTATTGATTTCCCTGGTATCTTTGTTATTTCTTTTCTTTTACTTACATTAGGTTTAATTTGCTCTTCTATTTTTAGATCTTTATGGTAGATGCTGAGAAAAGAAAAACAGTTCTGAGCAGTCTGAGCTATACGAAATATGCAAAACTTATTAAGCCCAGAAAGACATGAGTATGGGACTTCAGTCACAGCACCCCTTCCACACACCCACATGGGTGGTGGGGGTGGGGCGAAGAAGGATGAAGGGGTGTTGGGAAGGGGAACTGTTTAAAGGCATTCTGCTCCTAACCAGCTGCCTCATCCATTATCTTCATGTTCCTGGAGTTTGTGATACAAAGAACAATGTATAACCAAACAATAGCCTATATTATTTTTATGGCGATTCTTGGTAGACAACTTAGAAACTGCCTCTCCTTTTTTTCTTTAAAACCCACTTGTAATTGCTGCTAATTGGAGTGTACATTTATTGCAATTTGAATATCTGCTCCCTGGTGGCCATTCTCAAGCTTTAGATTAGAATAAATTCTATACTTAATCATATTTTCTAAATCTCATTATTTAAGGTTGACATTTTAGCAACTGTGAAGGGATCTAAAGCCCAGCTTCAGTAATCCCCACTGACATGACAATCAAAACCTTAGTACCTCACACCTGTAATCCCAGGACTTTGGGAGGCTGAGGCAGGCAGATCACTTGAGGTCAGGAGGTTGAGAAAAGCCTGGCCAACATGGTGAAACCCCACCACTACTAAAAATACAAAAATTAGCTAGGTGTAGTGGTGCATGCCTATAGTTCCAGCTACTTAGGAGGCTGAGGCAGGAGCATGGCTTGAACCCAAGCAGTGGAGGTTGCAGTGAGCCAAGATTGTGCCACTGCACTCCAGCCTGGGAGACAAAGTGAGACTTCATCTCAAAACAACAACAACAAAAAACCTCGGTACTAGCACGAATGGCTATTTTACTCAACATTATGAGAGTTGGCAGGGATTTCTGAAAAGGTCCCTCTTGGGATCTGAATCCAACTGGCTTAGTTTAGAATTAAGACCTTATTTAAGGCTAGATGTAGTGGCACATGCTTGTAATCTCACTACTTTGGGAGGCTGAGGGTGTGGATCACTTGAGTTTGAGACCAGCCTGGGCAACATGGCAAAACTTTTGTCTCTAAAAAAAAAAAAAAAGAAAGAAAATCTGGTTCTGTAGTTTCAGCTACTCAGGGGTCGATGAGGTGAGAGGATTGCTTGAGCTCAGGAGTTTGAGGCTGCAGTGAGCAGAGATCATGCCACTGCACTCCAGCTTGGGAAACAGGGTGAGATGCTGTTTTTTTTTAAAAAAAAAATCCATTTAAGCCATACACAGTCCTACTTGATGGAGTTTAAATTAAGCTATATTGAAAGGTACAGCTTCTCTAGAGATTCTGATTATTGCAGATTTGAGATTTTCACTTTTCTCTGAGGTTAAAGTTTTGTTTGTCTTTCTCATTAGATTTTGCAGCCTTTCCTCTTACTCAAAATTTGGTCAGGGAAAAACACAGTTTTTCTCTCTAAAAAGAGGAAATAAATGTTTATGGCTTAAGTGTTAGTGGCAGTAAATTATATAGATCTGCAGTGATGTCAATTCGTCCCACCTCCTCAGAAGAAACTTGACTGAGGGGCATAAAGCAGAGAGGGAGGAACTAAGGAGAGTTTTAGAGCAGGAGTCAAAGTTTGTTAAAAAGTCTAGAGCAAGAATGAAAGGAAGTAAAGTACACTTGGAAGAGGGCCAAGCAGGTGACTTGAGAGACCAAGTATGTGGTTTGACCTCTGATTTGCATTCTTCTAGGGTCTGCATCTCTTCTCCGTTGATTCTTCAAGTTAAAATCTTTTAAATACTCAAACTGCCAGCTTTAGATCTCCATCTGGATTTACAGAAGCACTCCAACCTTGGTCTGGTGGCTAAGGTTCTATGCCTTCGTGGCTGTAGTCCATGTTGACTGCTGGTTTGTTTTAAATTATTTGCGTTAACTGTTGGCCTGTTGGGGTGCTCATTTGTTACTGACCCATTTTCTTTCCATGGACAGCTTTTGATTTCTTATAGTTTTCTGTTTGTTGTGAATACAGGACTTTTGGGCTTTCATGCACAAGCGCTCCACTGAGAAGTTGAGATCCTAGAAAATATGGCCTGACAGAAATGTGGGCTGTATTTCATTTGTGGCCAGCAAGACTTAGAGCTGTCTTTGATGTGGTTCTGGGTCTTGTGAGAACTGCTTTGCACCTCTTTGGAGATGCCTATATGGAAGCCATAGGCTCTTGGCCCCCTAAATGTTTGCTAAAAGCATTATGAGGCCAATTAATTAATAGGAGAAAAGGCATAAAAATTTATTTACGTGTATACATAGGAACTTTCAGAATGAAGACTGAAATTTCCAATGAGTTATAGAAACTTATATGTCATCCTGAGACTACAAAAAAGAATGCAGACTCAGAGCATGGCTAGAAATTGGTAAACCAGGTGTAGAGGAAACATTATAGGAAAGGGGTCCTAATCCAGATTGCAGGAAAGAGTTCTTGGCTCTTGAGTAAGAAAGAATTCAGGGCAAGTCTGCAGTGCAAAGTAAAAGCAACTTTGTTAAGAGAGTAAAGTAGTGAAAGAACAGCTAATCCATAGACAGAGTAGGGCATTGCTGAAAGTAAGAGGAGGAACGCGTCTACCCTAGGTACAATGCTTGTATGTATATATAAGATTAAAAAAAAGATCTTGGGAAGATGTGCTCTGCTACAGGAGCTTGTGATAAAGGATTAATTTTCTTAATTACTATATTTTGCAAGGATCAATACTACGTTTAAAGCAAAATTCTGAATGACTTCATTCTGATATTGGGATATCTGGACACTCCCAGTCTGGGTCTGTTTAATAAACATTATTAATTTGTCCCCTTAACCATAAACATCTAGAGGCTAGAAATGCCTAACTTTCTGGGAATGCGGCCCAGCAAGTCTCAGTCCCAATTTCCTAGTCCTCACTTAAAATGGAGTTGCTCTCATTTGAATGGCTCTGACGGAAAGACGGGTTAAGAGAAAGGAAGAAGCTTGGCTTCAAAAAATGGCTTTGTTATACAGATAAAGCCTCCCTCAGAGAGAATAGATGGTAAATGTTTCTTTTCAAACTTTAAAAGGGTCAGATTCTCCAAATCTATGGAATCAAGGGAAAAGCATAGAAAGGAGAGGGGACCATCAATGCACTGATGGAGATTTTCTACAGACACAAATTTTCTCCATTTAGGACAGCTTTGCAAGGCGACTTATGCATGATGGCCAAGTGGCAGCGATTGAAAAAATGTGTCAAAGAAATATATTTTAGGATAAAATATTTTAATCCTTTCATCTAGTTAATCTTTGGTTAAGACATAACCTTGAGTAAGGCTAATTGGCTTTGATGAGTCACTTGAAAAGATACTTTTGATTTAAAATACAAAAAGTTGGATAAAGTGTTTATCAAAGATAAGCTCTCAGATGAAGCCAGCTTGCTTCTTTTTCAGAGTCCCATGCTGAATTCAGATATAGAAAATGCTTTCTTTGCTATTCATTAAAGGGCCCCATCCTGAAGTTAATATAATAATAATAATACAACTAAACTGAAAATATTACCTATCTAACAATATTGTCCCCCAAAATAGGACTTCCTGGCATTTATCTGGCAGTTTTGAAATTCTTTGTAAAAGAAATGCATATCTATAATGAAATTTTCCATTTGTAAGGCCATCATCCTCTCTGCAGGATGGGGAAGACATTGTCTTAAAGTTTATATAGCTATATAAACTTTTTTTTTTTTAACTTTGGGCTCTGTGGTACATGTGCACATCCTATATCCTGCAGGATTGTTGCATAGGTACAGACATGCCATGGTTTCCTGTCTCCATCCCTGCCTCCCTCTGGTCGCCTACATCAGGCATTTCTCCTGGTGTTATTCCTCCTCATCCTCCCTGCCCCCATCCCTCCCCTCCCCTCCACCCCACCACCCAGTCCTGTGAATGATGTTCCCTTCCCTGTGCCCAAGTGTTCTCATTGTTCATCACCTGCCTATGAGTGAAAACATGCTGTGTTTGGTTTTCTGTTCTTGTGTCAGTTTGCTGAGAATGATGATTTCTAGATTCATCCATGTTTCTACAAAGGACACAAACTCATCGTTTTTTATGGCTGCATAGTATTCCATGGTGTATATGTGCCACATTTCTTTGTCCAGTCTATCATTGATGGGCATTTGGGTTGGTTCCTTTTTCCTGGAAACCTTGTATTGACTGGGCCTTTACCCATACCCTTCTTTGTATTAGCAGACATGGTGTTTAGATAGAAATTTTGTGCATTTGGGATGCAAATTTTTACCTAGGAGTCATTTCTTTAAAAATACAAATTTAGGATTGCCTAGCTAACAATTGTTTAAGTCTTGAGAGTCTAAAAGGAGGAAGTTATCTGAAAACTGAAAATAACCTCATAAAGCTCTCTTTCTGTGTGTCTTATGTCTGCATTTTTTATTTGTTTGTTTACGTTTCTGTTTTTTGAGACAGGGTCTTGCTCTGTTGCCCAAGCCCTGCAAAGCTCGCCTTGCTCAGTGTGGTTTTCATATTGATGATCAGTTTTTAGAAAAGCTTATATATAATTTCATTCTGATTTTAGCTAACTTGATTAAACACAAAATTTATTTCACAAGATAAATCTTCCACAGAGGCTGTCAGTTGCCTCTGGGAGCCCCTCCCCAGGGAAACCCAGAGGCACTAATACTGATACGGGAGCTAAAAAGAAATTATTTAGGCAGTTAGTTAGGGTAAGAGAGTCTTCTGTAAGTTTTCTCTGATAACAAAAAGCAGGCCCAAATCATTTCTAACAAGGAGCAGCCTGTAAATCAAACTGCAGACATGGAAAAGTAAGCTCTAGCTTGCACAGGTGAATGCTGGCAGCTATGCCAATAGGAAAAGGCTACCTGGGGGCCATGCATGTTCAACATGGATCTCCAGCCTCCATCTTCCGTTTTTTGTGTCAACCACGTGTACAGTAAAGGAACAGGCAAGATGGTGCTGGCCAGGTAAAGAACCATATGCATAATAAAAGATTAGGATGGGGAGGCCAGCTGCTTCACTAGCTATGTAAATGGCACACCTGGACCAACCAGTTATTGGGCTTTATTTAAATACCCTGTAGAGGATTCCCACTGGTTACTTGGTTTACACCCTATGTAAATGCAGGAGTGGCTCATGACCAGTCTGATTTGTCACAAAATCAGGCTGAAATGAGGTTATAAAGTTACATCCCTACGCAAATGAAGACTTGGTCCATGACCAGTCTGATTGGTTGGGGGAGAGGACCAATTAGAAGTACTTTCCATTTCTCATCTGTGATATAGAAAGCAGGAGTAGAGGGGTTGCAGAGGGAGTAGCCTATGTTCTTTTGTTACTTGGGCATGGAAAGTTGGAGTTTTCCTTTTGATTTACTTCTAGGAAGGCAGTGTGAATCAGCCTTACGTTCCCTGACTCCAGATCCTCTTCTGCATCACTAGAGAGACATAATAGGCTTATTCAGTGTGTAAAAATCATATGAGAAACATAGTCAGGTAAGAATAGTGTTTAACTTTCTTCACATTATATTTGTATAAGAATGCTATTAATGTGACTTCCAAAATTGAATGAGAGTCCTAAAATCATGGTATGCTCTGGTATATGTCATCAGTCATAATTATGATAATTATGTTAAACTGTTGTATACCCCCCCCCACACACACACACACACAAAACAAATTTTCTTGCCAACTGCTTCTTTAACCATGGTTATTCTAAGCATTTTTGGCATCTATGGTTATTATTATTTTACTTTGGATCTTCTCAGAAAACAATTTATAATCAGTTACTGTACGAAATTTGCTACTTCTTAAAAAAAATTCATAGAAAAGACCCTGACAATTCCTCTTGAATACAGGTTACTAACAGCTTTGGAGATAATACCATTGGACTAGGCAAACTCTTAAAGAATTTTTTTTAAAAACTGATACTTTTGTAAACATTGCTAAGCTAACATCAAGCAGATCAAGATTTAATTAGATGGGACTAAAAGGTTGGAAGACTAAAATAATTTTGTATGGCTTTTTGTTTAAACATTGCTGATGCTTTTTGCTTCCCAGAATAAAAGTAACATTTTTCCTAAGTTTTTTTTTTTTTTCTCTTGTAACTATCGTAAAAGGGGTTGAGTTCTTGATTCGATTCTCTGCTTGGTTGCTGCTGCTGTATAAAAGAGCGACTGATTTGTGTACATTAATCTTGTTTCTGGAAACTTTGCTGAATTCTCTCATTAGCTGTAGGAGCTTTCTGGAGGAGTCCTTAGGGCTTTCTAGGTATACGATCATATCATCAGCAAACAGTGACAGTTTGACTTCCTTTTTACTGATTTGGATGCACCTTATCTCTCTCTCATCTGATTTCTTTGGCTAGGACTTCCAGTACTATGTTGAGGAGTGGCGAGAGTGGGCAATCTTGTCTTGTTCCAGTTCTCAGAGGCAATGTTTTCAACTTTTCCCCACTCGGTA
This sequence comes from Cacajao melanocephalus, assembly GCA_963573385.1. NCBI lineage: Eukaryota > Metazoa > Chordata > Mammalia > Primates > Pitheciidae > Cacajao > Cacajao melanocephalus. The sequence goes on along the minus strand of CAUYLG010010923.1, from coordinate 28,357 downwards.
TTATGTTGGCTGTGGGTTTGTGATAGATGACTTTTATTGCATTAAGATATGTCCCTTGTATGCCGATTTTGCTAAGAGTTTTAATCATAAAGGCATGCTGGATTTTGTGGAATGCTTTTTTCTCCATCTATTGAGATGATCATGTGATTTTTGTTTTCAATTCTGTTTATGTGGTGTATCACATTTACTGTCTTGCATGTGTTAAACCATCCCCACACCCTTGGTATGAAACCCACTTGATCATGGTGGATGATCTTTTTGATATGTTGTCGGATTTGGTTAGCTAGTATTTTGTTAAAGATTTTAGCATCTATGTTCAGCAAGGATATAGGCCTGTAGTCTTTTTTTTTTTTTTGGTTGTGTCCTTTCCTGGTTTTGGAATTAGGGTAATGCTGGCTTCATAGAATGAATTAGGAAGGGTTGCTTATCTTGTGGAATAGTGTCGAAAGGATTGGTACCAATTCTTCTTTGAAAGTCTGGTAGAATTCTGCTGAGAATCCATCTGGTCCTGGACTTTTTTTTGTTGGTAATTTTTTAACTCCCATTTTAATCTCGCTGCTTGTTATCGGTCTGTTCAGGGAATCTAATTCTTCCTGATTTAAGTTAGGACAGTTGCATTTTTCCAGGAATTTGTCCATCTCTTCTAGGTTTTCTAGCATATGTTCATAAAGGTGTTCATAGTATCCTTAAATGGTCTTTTGTATTTCAGAGGTGTCAGTTGTATTATCTCTTGTTTTGTGTCTTAGTGAGGTTATTTAGATAGTCTCTCTTATTTTCTTGATTAATCTTGCTAATGGCTTATCAATTTTATTTATCTTTTCAAAGAACCATCTTTTTGTTTCATTTATCTTTTTTTTTTCAATTTCATTTAGTTCTGCTTTGATCTTGGTTATTTCCTTTCTTCTGCTGGGTTTGGGTTTGGTTTGTTCCTGTTTCTTAGGAATACACTTAACAAAGGAGGCAAAAAACCTCTACAAGAAAAAATACAAAACTGTTGAAAGAAATCATAGATGACACAAACAAACGGTAACACATCCCAAGCTCATGGATGGGTAGAATCAATACTGTGATATGACCATACTCGCTAAAAGCAACATACAAATTCAATGCAATCCCCATCAACAAACCACAATCATTCTTCACAAAGTTAGGAAAAAAAATTCTAAAATTCATATGGAACAACAACAACAAAAAAGCCCACATAGCCAAAGCAAGACTAAGCAAAAAAAACAAATCTAGAGGCATCACACTACCTGATTTCAAACTCTAAGTAAAGTTCATAGTCACTAAAACAGCACGGTACTGATATGAAATAGGTACATAGACCAATGGAACAGAATAAAGAACACAAAAATAAACCCAAATACTTAGAGCTAACTGATCTTAGACAAAACAAACAAAATCATAAAGTGGGGAAAGGATACCCTTTTCAACAAATAGTCCTGGGATAATTGACTAGTCGCATGCAGGAGATTAAAATTGGGCCCTCAATTCTCACCTTATACAAAAGTCAACTCCTGAAACAATAAAAAATTAAAGAAGATAATATCAAAACCCCCTTCCAGACATTGATGTAGGCAAAGATTTCATGATCAAAAACTCCAAAACAAATGCAATAAAAACAAAGATAAATAGCTGGGACTTAAACTAAAGAGATTTTGCATGGCAAAAGGAACAGTCAGCATAGTAAACAGACAACACACAGAGTGGGAGAAATCTTCACAACATATACATCTGAAAAAGAACCAATATCCAGAATCTACAACAAACTAAAACTAATCAGTAAGAAAAAAACAAACAATATCATTAAAAAGTGGGCTAAGGTTGTGAATGGACAATTCTTAAAAGCACATACACAGTCTGGGGGCAGTGGCTCATGCCTGTAATCCTAGCACTTTGGGAGACCGGGGCAGGTGGATCATCTGAGCTAAGGAGTTTGAGACCATCCTGGCCAACATAGTGAAACCTCATCTCTGCTAAAAATACAAAAATTAACTGGGCATGGTGGCAGGAGCCTGTAATCCCAGCTACTCAGGAGGCTGAGGCAGGAGAATTGCTTGAACTTGGTAGGCAGAGGTTGCAGTGAGCCAAGATCATGCTGCTGCACTCCAGCCTGGATGACAAGAATGAAGCTCTGTCTCCCAGAAAAAAAGAAAAAAAAATGCCAAGATCACATCAGCCTGGACGACAGAGCAAGACTCTGTCTCAAGGAAAAAAAAAACGAAGATATACAAATGGCCAATGAACATATGAAAAATTGCTTGACATCCCTAATGATCAGAGAAATACAAATCAAAACCACAATGCATCACCACCTTACTTCTGCAAGAATGGTCATAATCAAAAATTCGAAAAATAGTAGATGTTGGCGTGGATGTAGTGAACAGGGAACACTTATACACTGCTGGTGGAAATTTAACTAGTACAGCCACTATGGAAAACAGTGTGAAGATTCCTTAAAGTGCTAAAAGTAGAACTACCATTTGATCCAGCAATCCTACTACTGGGTATCTACCCAGGGGAAAAGAAGTCATTATTTGAAAAAGATATTTGCACATACATGTTTATAGCAGCACAGTTTACAATTGCAAAATACTGGAACCAACTCAACTGTCCATGAATCAATAAGTGGATAAAGAAACTGTGATATAAACACATACACACACACACACACACACACACACACACACACACACACACAATGGAATACTACACAGACATGAAAAAGGGATGAACTAACAGCACTTGCAGTGACCTTGATGAGACTGGACACTATTATTCTAAGTGAAGTAACTCAGGAATGGAAAACCAAACATTGTATATTCTCACCAATATGTGGGAGCTAAGCTATTCCTATGCTAAAACATATGAATGATACAATGGACTTTAGGGACTTGGGGGGAGACGGGGAGGGGGGCAAGGGATAAAAGACTACAAATATGGTGTAGTGTATACTGCTCAGATAATGGGTGCACCAAAATCTCACAAATCACCACTAAAGAACTGACTCATGTAACCAAATATCACCTGTACCCCAATAACATATGGAAAAATAAAAATAAAAATTAGTGTTTTTTTTCTGTGCTATTTATAGCTCATAGCAGTGAGTAATGTCTACTTTTGTGAACAAAATAGAAATAGTTGCATTTCTCTCTACCTGTTTGTTAAGAACTTGGAAATTCTTTGTGAGTATTTTTTTAAGTTGGGGTCTTGCTTTGTTATCCAGGCTGGTATGCAGTGGCGCAATCATGGCTCATAGCAACATCAAACTCCAGGGCTCAAGTGATCTTCACATATCTGCTTCCTCAGAGACTGTGGTTGCTTGACACTATGCCCGGCTAATTTTTTTTGTTTTGTTTTGTTTTTGGAGACAGTGTCTCACTATGTGACCTAGGCTGATCTAAGACTCCTGGACTCAAGCAATATTCCTGCCTCAAACTCCTGAGTTGCTAAGATTACATGCATGTGCCACTGCACCTACCTTTTTTAAAATGTATATTTGGAGACAGGGTCTTACTCTGTTGCTTAGGTTTACTGTGTTGCACAGTGGCATGATCATAACTCACTGTATCCTTGAGTTCCTGGTCTCAAGTCATCTTCCTCCCTCAGCATCCCAAGTAACTAGGACTATAGGCACAGGCACCATTCCCAAATATATATATATATATATATATATATATATATATATATATTTAATTTTTTGTAGAGATGTGATCTATTATATTTCCTAGGCTGGTGTCAAACTCCTAGCCTCAACTGATCCTCCCACCACACCCTCTCAATGAGTTGGGATTACATACCATGAGCCACTGCACCTGACCCAGTATTCTTAATACATGCCAACATGCTCATTTTCATAAGTTCAATAATCTGTTTTATTTTGTAATAGAACACAATTGGTGCATTAGTTCTCACACTGCTAATAAAGATATGTCTGAGACTGGGTAATTTATAAAGAAAAATAGGTTTAATGGACTCCCGGTTCCACATGGCTCGGGAGGCCTCACAGTCACGGTGGAAGGCAAAGGAGGGGCAAAGGTACATCTTACACGATGGCAGGCAAGAGATTATATGCAAGGGAACTCTCCTTTTATGAAATAATCAGATCTCGTGAGACTTATTCACTATAATGAGAAGAGCATGGGAAATCCCACCCCCTTGATTCAATTACCTCCCACTAGGTCCCTCCTACAACATGTGGGAATTATGGGAACTACAGTTCAATATGAGATTTGCATAGGGACATAGACAAACCATATCATTCTACCTCTGGTGCCTCCCAAATATCATGTCCTCACATTTCAAAACCAATCATATCTTCCCAACAGTCCCCCTAGTCTTAACTCATTTCAGCATTAACTCAAAAGTCCACAGTCCAAAGTCTCATCTGAGACGAGGTAAGTCCCTTCCGCCTATGAGCCAGCAAAATCAAAAGCAAGTTAGTTAATTCCTAGATATAATGGGGGCACAGGCTTTGGATAAATATACTTGTTTCAAATGGGAGAAATGGATCAAAATGAAGAGGCTACAGGCCCCATGCAGGTTCAAAATCCAGCAGTGCAGTCAAATCTTAAAGCTCCAAAATAATCTCCTTTGACTCCATGTCTCACATTCAAGTCATGCTGATGTAAGAGGCGGGTTCCCATGGTCTTGGTCAGCTCTTCCTCTGTGGCTTTGCAGGGTACAGCCACCCTCCTGGTTGTTTCATGGGCTGCTGTTGTGTGTCTGTGGCTTTTTGAGGCACGTGGTGTAAGCTGTCAGTGGATCTACCATTCTGGGGTCTGGAGGATGGTTGCCCTGTTCTTGGAGGTATACTAGGAAGTGCCACAGTAGGGAGTCTTTGTGGGGTCTCCCACCCCACATTTTCCTCTGCACTGGCCTAGCAGAGTTTCCCCATGAGGGCTCCCTTCTTCTGCAGCACCTTTCTGTCTGGACATCCAGGCATTTCCATATATCCTCTGAAGTCTAAGAGGTGGTTCCCAAACCTCCATTCTTGACTTATGTGTACCTGGAGGCCCAATACCTCATGTAAGTCACCAAGGTTAGGGGGTTTCACCCTCTGAAGCAATGGCCTGAGCTGTATGTTAGCCCCTTTTAGTCAAAGCTGGGATGCAGGGCACCAAGTTTTGAGACTACACAACACAATAAAGTCCTGGGTCTGGCATACAAAATTATTCTTTTCCTTCTAGGCTTCTAGCCCTGTGATGGGAGGGGTAGCCATGAAGGTCTCTGAAGAGCACTTTTTCATATGTTTGTTGGCATCATTCTCAGCAAACTGACACAAGAACAGAAGGCCAAACACCGTATGTTCTCACTCATAGGTGGGTGTTGAACAACGAGAACACGTGGACTCAGGGAGAGGAACATCACACACTGGGGGCAGTTGGGGGGGGTAGGGGAGAGACAGTGGGGGGTGGGGAGGGAGGGAATCGGGGGGAGGGATAACAGGGGAAGAAATGCCAGATATAGTATACACCTAAAGTAAAATAAATAAATAAAAGTTTCTGACAAGCCCTGAAGACATTTTCCCCATTATCTTGGCTATTAACATTTAGCTCCTTGTTACTTATACAAATTTCTGCAGATGGATTTAACTTCTTCTCAGAAAATGGGTTTTTCTTTTCTATTGCATCCAGTCTACAAATTTTCTGAACTTTTATGCTCTGCTTCCCTTTTAAACATAAGTTCCAAAAACCAAACCATATATTTGTGAATACATAAAACTGAAAGCTTTAACAGCACCCAAATAATTTCTTGAATGCTTTGCTGCTTAAAAATTTCTTCCTCCAGATACCCTAAATTATCTCTCTCAAGTTCAAAGCTCCACAGATCTCTAGGGAAGGGACAAAATGCCACCAGTCTCTTTGCTAAGGCATAACAAGAGTCACCTTTGCTTTAGTTTTCAACAAGTTTCTCAACTCCATCTGAGACCACCTCATCCTGGACTTTATTGTCATCACTATCAGCATTTTAGCCAAAGCATTCAACAAGCCTTTAGGAAGTTTTACATTTTCCCACAACTTTCTGTCTTCTTCTGAGCCCTCCAAACTGTTCCAACCTCTGCCTGCAACCCAGTTCCAAAGTCACTTCTCATTTTTGGGTATCTTTACAGCAGTGTCCCTCTACCTGGTACCAATTTACTAAATTAGTTTGTTCTTATGCTGCTAATAAAGTCATACCCAAGACTGGGTAATTTATAAGGTAAAAGAGGTTTAATGGACTCACAGTTTCAAATGACTGGGAAGGCCTCATAATCATGGTGGAAGGCAAAGGTGCATCTTACATGGTGGCATGCAAGAGAGTATATGCAGGGAAACTCCGCTTTTATAAAACCATCAGATCTCATCAGACTCAATCACTCTTATGAGAACATCACAGGAATGACCTGCTGCCATCATTCAGTCACCTCCGATGGGGTCCCTCCCATGAGATGTGGAAATTATGGGAGCTACAATTTAAGATGAGATATGGGTGGGGACACAGCCAAACCATATCAATTGGATACACTGCTTATTTTATCAAGGCTTTGACTGGTATGACATATTTTCAGATTTGACCAGACTGCTTTGAGGAACTGAAGTTTCTCTGTGGAGCAGATAAAAAGTCCCTTGGTTATCCTAGCATTGTGATGCATGCTTGTAGTTCTAGCTACTTGGAAGGCTGAGGCAGGAGAATCACTTGACCCCAGGAGATTGAGGCAGCAATGAGCTATCTTTATGCCACTGCACTCTAGCAGCCAGGTAATAGAGCAAGATCTTGTCTTAAAATAAAAAATATGCCTTGGAACCACGGGTTTGCATGGTTTCCTTGCAAAGTCCCTTATAAATAATGTCACATTCTGACAAGCGTCTGATGGCAAATCCTTGTCTCATCTTCCCAGCTTCAAGAGAGTTTTAAAAGTCTAATCTGAGACTTCTTATAAAAAAGTTTCCACAAACCAACTTTAAAAAGTCTATATGGGCTAGACATGGTAAATCATGCCTATAACCCCAGAACTTTGAGAGGTCAAGGGAGGAAGATCACTTGTGGCCAATAATTTGATACTAGCCTAGGAAACATAGAGAAACCCCATATTTAAAAATAAAATATCTTAAAAGCCTATATGGCCAATCACTCTTTTTGCTTCAACAGTAAGAGTGATTGCCCATTTAGTCTTTCAAAAAATAATCATGTCGTGATTGTTTCAGTAGCACATATACTAAAATTGGAATGATACAGAAAAGATTAGCATGGCCCCTGCACAAGGATGAGATGCAAATTCATGAAGAGTTCCATATTTTTAGGCAAGAACTTCATGACTAAAACACCAAAAGCAATGGCAACCAAAGCCAAAATAGACAAATGGGATCTAATTAAACTTAACAACTTGTGCATAGCAAAAGAAACAATCATTAGAGTGAATAGCAACCAACAGAATGGGAAAAATTTTTGCAATCTGCCCATCTGACAAACGTCTAATATCCAGAATCTACAAAGAACTGAAACAAATCTTCAAGAAAAAAACAACACCATCAACAAGTGGGTAAAGGACATCAACAGACAATTTTCAAAAGAAGACATTATTCAGCCAACAAACATATGAAAAAATGCTCATCATCACTGGTCGTTAGAGAATTGCAAATCAAAACCACATTGAGATACCATCTCATGCCTGTTGGAATGGCCATCATCAAAAAATCTGGAGACAACAGATGCTGGAGAGGATGTGAAAAAATAGGAACACTTTTACACTGTTGGTGGGAGTGTAAACTAGTGCAACCATTGTGGAAGACAATATGGCGATTCCTCAAGGATCTAGAAATAGAAATAGCATTTGACCCAGTAATCCCATTACTGGGTATATACCCAAAGGATTATAAATTGTTCTATTATAAAGACACACAAACACATATGTCCACAGTGGCACTGTTTACAATAGCAAAGACTTGGAACCAACCCAAATACCCATCAAGGATAGGCTGGATAAAGAAAATGTGGCACATATGCACCATGGAATACTATGCAGGCATAAAAAGGATGAGTTCACGTCCTTTGCAGGGACATGGATGAATCTGGAAATCATCATTCTCAGCAAGCTGACACAAGAACAGAAAACCAAACACTGTGTGTTCTAACTCATAAGTGGGTGTTGCAGAATGAGAACACATGGACACAGGTAGGGGAACATCACACACTGGGGCCTGTTGCAGGGTGGGAGAGCTAGGGGAGGGATAGCAGGGGATGGGGAGATTAGGGAGGGATAACACTAGGAGAAATATTTAATGCAGGTGATGAGGGTTGGAGGCAGCAAACCACCATGGCATGTGTATGCCTATGTAACAATCCTGCAAGATCTGCACATGTACCCCAGAACTTAAAGTAAAACTTTTTAAAAAATCATGTCAAGTATAATACCAAAACTTATTTTATAAGTAAATTGGTTCTACTAAAATGTATCTTTAATAGAAATGATGAGCTAGAGAGAGAAAAATTGTGTTTCAGCAGAAAACTGCTGTATATCTTTTATTAGATTCTAGCCCTTACCATTGTTTTTGAGTTTTTATTATTTTCTTACAATTGGAACTAAATCCTAAATTATTTCCTGTCTATAATACATCTCTATACGACTAGGTTTTAATTTTTAATGATGTTTTTAGTTGACTGCCGAATGGAAGCTTTTTTTTTTCTATCATACAAATTCTTTTTTTGATTAGAATTTTTCTGTGTATTATATTTTTACCATGAACCTCTTGTTTTTTACTTCATCCAAGAAAACTAAACTCATGGTATTCTAAAGACTAGAGATAATTCAACAAGTGAAAGCAGCTGTATAAATCAGTAATTTTTCTGAGGTCTCAATTTTGCCACCCTGTTACGCCATCCTAATTCGAATATTGGTGCTCTTAAAATTTCTAACTGAGATATATCCACCCCCGCCTTACTCCTTCATCATGAGACAGGATCATTCAGAAATTAGCCTTTCTAATGACACAAAACTAAGTTCCTAAATAGAAAAGGAGCCCAAATCATTTGAGTTCATTCAGTATACTTTCTTTGAAAGATCTTGATTTAAAAAAAGATGAAAGTAAAAAAGAAAAATATCATTTAGTGGTGGCTCATGCCTGTAATCCCAGCTACTCAGGAGGCTGAGGCAGGATAATTGCTGGAACCCAGGAAGGCGGAGGTTGCAGTGGGCTGTGATCGTACCACTGCACTACAGCCTGGACAACAGAGCAAGACTCTGTGTGAGGAAAAAAAAAAAGTAATCACAAAAAAGAAAAATATGTCAGAGTAATTTGACCTATCTGAGGTATGCAAAATTTATCAGGCCCAAAGACCCAAAGGTATGGAACTTCAGTCATTCAGTCACAAGCCCTATTGTCATGCCTAGGAAGCAAATCCTTAAAAATATCTTTGTACTTGACTGGCTGCCTCACCCATTATCTTCGTGTTTCTAGAATTTGTGATACAAAGAACAATGTATAGCCAATTGATAGTTTACGTTATTTCCAGGAGTATTGCTTGAACCCAGGAGGTGGAGGTTGCAGCCAGATCAGATCCCAACATTGCACTCCAGCCTGGGAAACAGAGGGAGGCTCCGTCTAAAAAAAAAAAAAATTTATGTTATTTTAATGAAAATTATTGGTAAACAACTTTCGAACTGCCTCTTCTTTTTCCTTAAAATGCACTTATAACTGCTGCTAGTCAGAGTGTATATTCATGGAAACTTGAATATATGCTGCTAGGTGGCTATCCTTAAGCTTTGGGCTTGAATAAACTCTATAATTTTTCATATTTTATAAATTTAATTATTTAAGTTTGACAACACTCAGATCATTGATTTAAAACTGCCTTATTTCCTCTTTTTGCTGCTTAAGTTTTATGTGGTTTACAGATCACACATAGTCAAAAGGTACAGTAACTCAAAAACTTCACTATGCACAGTCAGACTCTTCAAGTTTAACCTTCCCTCCAGTTTCTGCCCCCTTTTTTTTTTTTTCTGGGTTTACTTGTATGTCCCAGGCTGTTTTATAATAATAAACTTGTTAGAGCTTTTTCTGAAATTCTGGGCAGGGATGTTCTAAAGTCCTTGGAATCTTCTGAGTGATAAGAGTTTATTTTTTAAGTTAGTGAGGTGACTAATGATGTATCCATAAATAGCTACATGTTGGGGGCTGATCAATGCAGAGAGCAACCATGTGGTGACAGGGCTGGTTTTTGACCCTTTTTCATCTCTGGGGAAGGGAAAGGGGATAGAGATTGAGTTCAGTCACATAGCTAATAATATAATTAATCATGCCTACACAATCAAACCCCAATAAAATTTGAGACACAAAGTCTCAGTGGAACTTCCTGGTTGGTGAACATATTGATGTGCTGAGAGAGTGATTCTACAAGAAGAGAGAATGGAATTTCTCCATTTCCTCCCAGATCTCATTCTATGCATCTCTTCATTTGGTTGGTTCTTGTGATTGTGAACTTTATAACAAAACTGTAATTCTAAGTAGAAGTTTTTCTGAGTTCTGTAAGTCATTCTAGTAAATTAAACCTGAAAGAGTCATAAGAACCTACAAATGTATAGCTTTTCAGTCAGAAGTGCAGTTGGCTTAGGGACCCCTGATGAATGGCTGGAATTTGAAACAGAATAGCTTGGTTGGGAACTGCTTGCTTTAACTTGTGAGGTTGGTACTAACTCCAAGTGATTAGTACCATAATTGAATTGTGACACACCCAGTTGGAGTTGAAACAGAATACATGCATATGCTAGCTTTTTTGTCAAATGTATTATTTATATTTTAGATTTCCTCCCTTCTACAGTTCCCTCATTTTCAAAATCCTTTCTTTAAGTTTGCAGCCATCTTATTGCTCTAAATCCTGCCATCTTCCCCATGATCCAGTTTTTCACAAGGAGAGTTAGAGTGGTGATGGTGAGTCCCTGTGACTGTCATGAGAAAAAAACAGTAAACCCACAGTTCTTTCAGAAGCAATAGCACTCTCTTCATAATAATCCCCTCTTATTTGCCTCTTCCTTTTTCTTGGGTCACTTTACATTACCTTCAAATATTTGTTTTAACACTTTTGCCCAGTTTCTATAAGTGTTTTCTCTAGGAAGAATTGTCTAAGGCCTTCACTCCATTTATTTACACCATCAGAAATAGCAGGAACAATTTCCAGAAGCCTTGTAATTCTTATCCCATTTTTTTTCTTTCCTATTTGCAAGCTATTTCTATGTTTTCCTATATTTAATTTTTCAAAAGACTAATAAATATTTATGATTTCTAAAAATGAATGCTAGAAAATAGGAATGGTGGAGAGTTTGCACAAGAGGAGGACATTCTATCCAAGGAGATTACTCATTAAGTTGCCCAAACTCTGTCATCTTTTAATGTATCTTCTAAATAATTAAACAATGGTCTCTCTCCTCTTATGTTTAGATATTAACTTAGAATCACTGTGTCTGGGAGAATAGTTCTCTCCAGGTTTATCTGGCACAGAAGTGGATGAGACAAATATAAAGTTACTTAAGCATTAACTTTTCCCCACCTCATCAAAACTCTTCTTTTGGTAATTCTTTCAAACAAGTTTTTCCAATACCATGGAGAGCAGCAGATAATAAAATTACATACAAGAAACTACTTAATGTTCCTGTAGTGTAGGTTAGTGTTCTTATTCTTGTTGTATTTTTGTTCTATTGTAGTTATATACTTACAAGCATGTTTTTCCTTGTTGTTTCATAAAGTCAGTTTGAGTAGAAACCATGTTTTACCATCTGTATTTTTATAGCCCCTGAGACACAGCAGCTAGCACTGAGGTACAGGGAGAAAGAAATAAGAAAGGGAAAGAAGAAAGGTAGGAGGGAAGGAAAAAAAGAGGGAAAGGTATGAGCAGGATGAAGAATAATTGTCTTCAGATGAAAATCGGTAAAGAGTTTTGTTTCAATTATTTATTGCTGCATAACAAACTTTCTTAGAATATAGTGCCTAAAACCAGTAATTAGTTAAATATTTATTTGCTCATGATTTTCAGTTTGTTCAGGACTCAGCAGAGACTGCTCATCTTTGCTCTATGTCTTATTGGCTGAGGCCTTATTTGAAGCTGGAGAACCCAAGATGGCTTCCCTCACATGTCTGACACCTGAGTTTGGATGGCTGGAATGGTTGGAAACTGGCTGGACTATTCTGTCTCTCTTTTTTTTCCTTCCATCCTCTACGGTTTTTTTTTTATTTTTGTAGGACCTCTCTCCGGCAGGCTAGTTGTTTTTCTTGGCTATGTGGCTGTTTTTCAAGAAAAACAACAACAACAACAACAGAAAAAAAAAAAAAAGTAAAAAGGAAACTGCAAGACGTCTTGAGACTCAGGACAGAAAATCTCAGAATGTCATTTTTGGCATATTCTATGAGTCAAGAGAAGTCATAGGGCCAGCTTGGCTTCAAAGAGAGGAGCAAAAGACTCTCAACTCTTGCTGGGAGGAACAGCATGTACACACAGGTATGAGAAGATCTGTTAGCAGCCATCTTTGCAGACAATCTACCACAGGGTTAACAGCCTATTACTGGATTATCATAGAAAAGTATTTTGAAAATTTAACCTAGAAGCAATAATTCAGCAATTCCTAATTCATTAACAGTTCCTAGTTCATTACTTTTAAAAGAATACATTATAATATTTGCTTTTGTATCCCATCTTTGACCAAAAATTGTTAATCAAATGTGTCCTGAAACCATTTCAGATTGCATATATTAGGTTCAATGGCATCTATAAATACTTATAGATGAACTATAAAGTGTTTTAGATAAATTGTGAATTACCATATCTGTATAAAGCTAATCACAAAACTAAATGATCAGTGATTGGAATAGGGAGCTAATGTATAAAAAGTACACAGATAGTCCTTCTGTCCTTCTAAGCTTAGAATCTTAGCCTATTTTTTTCTGTAACACACAGCTAGCTGAAGGGTTGTATGAAAGATCATTTAAAATGTAATAGCATTCATTTTGTTTTGAAATGTAGGTTATAATCAGATTGGTGTAGATGAATTTTGCCTGTATTTAAATGGTGAGGTTTGTAATAGAAAACCTAAGATAAAAAATGGACATTATTTTTTCTCCTTTTATTGTTTTCAGTTCATAGTAACAATATAATTTGCTATATAATTAAAAGGAACTACATGCACCTAGGCTTTGTAAAGATTTGTAAACATGCTATGATAGATACATTTCTATCATCAAATCAGCACTTCAATGAGAACCAAGTTGATTATGATAAGACTGACTTTCTTTCATGAGCACATCCATCATGAAGGTTCTGGAATTTATCTAGTTAGAAGACTGTTAAAAGGGAAATGTCAGCCCACAGATTAATATCCATTACTGGTGATCCATATGGTGACAATGGATGTTAATTGTGGTTTTGTTTTATCATTTAAAAGAGGATATTAGAAAAAGAATCTAGTAAATTATTTAACATTGTTTTTGTTTCAGAAGCTTTTTAAATGAGATTTCTGATGGTAATTTATAAGGGATTAAAAATATGCTCATTTAGAGCCTGTATTTAATACATCAAAGCCATTAAGAAATTAGAAAAGCCTGAACGGACTGTGTTGTCTCTGGTGATGTAAATGATTATTAATATGTTTATTTTTAATACAAAAGGATTCTGCAGATAATTTTATTAACTTCACTGTTTTTAGAATTCCACATTTGTTAGGAAGATAATGCTTCAAAGTAAAAGCTTATTTAAGAGCCTAATTTACATTTTCCTTGCTTTTGGTAACCAAACTATTGAGCAGACAAACAAACAAACAAAAAAACAATAGGTGGATAGTACAGGTTATTTCTGCTTGCCTGCAATTGACCAGAATTTCTATTTCAACTCCTTTCCTCTGAAAGTGTTGCCACTAATGTGACAATCAATCCATCTGTGCTTCCGGTTATTAAAGAAAACCTGACAACCCCTTTAATCAATCACCTTGCTGTGAAAGGAAGTGGTGAGAAGGTTGAGGGGAAAGGTGAATTACCTCAAATCTGAAGTTAGTAATGTTGTTTGCAGAGGGGAAGTACCCTAAGGAGCCTATAAACTGGGGTGAGTTTTTATTAGTCTCCTTCAATTTTTTCTTTATTTTGAAATGACCTTGAACACATATCAGATCATTCACACAGGCCAGGAAGCGATAGCCTATTTCCTCAGAGCTTTTAGGGTAAGAAGCACATTCACTCAAGGTTATACATTTTATTTGTAACTGCTTTCCACAGTTTAACTTTACTTAGCTTTTAGATGACCTCTTAACGTATAATTTTTCAACGAAATTGAAGTGTGTGTGTGTGTGTGTGTGTGTGTGTGTGTGTTTTAAAGGACCTTTTTTCTAGTCAGGAGACCTGGATTTTCTTTTGACTTTTCATTTTCATTAGGACTCTAATCAAGGAATCAAAAATATATTTATTACCTGACCTTGGAAACCTAAATACTCTCATTTGGCTGTCATAGATTAATTGATACCACCCTTAACTGCCCGTAACGATTTTTATCTACTCTAACCCCTAACACATAATTCTTACTGTGGATGTCCAAGTCTGCTTTACATTACATATACAATCCATTTCAATTTTCACTTGCATGTCTTTGCTTTTGCTGTTTTTCCAGATTTGCAATTGTCTGAACACTCTTATTCATTACTTACACAAAATGTGCCATTTCTCTAAAGCCCATCTCTGCCTTTCTAACATTATGACCTCTTCTGATGAACACCATAGCTTCCTGTCCCCTCACGACATTAATTTTTTTCTGGGCTAAAGTAATTGAACTCAGTTTACTGCATGTTCATACAATGTTACATCTAAGTTTCTTATGATGTTATATCTGTTAGTTTGTCTTCAAGGTTGTACATTTGCTGAAAATGAGGACTATATTCCTGCAACATACATTAGGGAATTAGGGTCCCCAGGGTGGCCTATAACTCTTTCCTGATGGATTTCTGCCAGTCATTTAATAATGAACACAAATAAATCTTTTTTTCTTACCACATATGAGTCCATAACTTACCCTGAAGTGAAAAAAATACCTTTCCTCCTATACGGTGAGCAAGAAGAGTTTTAAAAATTTTATTTTGTTTTGCAATAGATTATATTTTAGACATATCACAGGAAAGATCATTTTAGCATATGTATAGATTTATTTATATTACTGCCTTTGTTTGCTACTATTTTTTTTCAATAACTTTTGTTTGTTTTTGTTTTCAAGACAAGGTCTTACTCTGTTTCCCAGGCTAGAGTGCAGTGGTGTGATCATGGCTCACTAAACCCTCCATCTCCCAGGCTCAAGGAATCTTCCTACCTTAACCTCCTGAGTAACTGGAACTACAGGCATGTGCCACAACATCTGACTAAATTTTCAATTTATTTTTTGTAGAGATGGAGTCTTACTATGTTGCCCAGGTTGCTCTTGAACTCCTGAGAGCAAGCAATCCTCCCACCTCAGTCTCCCAAAGTCCTAGGATTACAAACATGAGCCACTGCAACCAGTATGTTGTTATTATAATTCCTTAATATTTGCTAGACTATCTTAATTAAATGAAACTCCTATTACATTGTTGGTATGCAAACATTTCAGTGGCTGTAACATCATAACTTGATCTTAGCTGTTTCTATTGAAAAAGAAAATGATTATTATTGCTTATGGACAGTAAGTTGGGACAAGGAGAACACTGATCTAATTTTAGTGTTCATGATTTAACCCTCCCTAATTCTGATTCATATTGTATATTCTTATCAGGTCTATAAGTACATGAAGTACAGTAGCAAAACTGGTGAAAAATGACCAAAATAAAACTGTTCTCTAGCAGAAACACTTTACTCTAGGACATTATGCTATGGTAAGGAAGAAGTCTATTTGAAAATGTGATTGCCATAGCTCTCTATATAACACTCTTTAATATAAAAGGCAACCCCATTTGCTTTTATAAAGCAGAATTTTTCTGGCAATTAAAACTGGCAATAGGCAAATGGCAACACCAAACACAAAACTGCCCCAAAATCTACATTCTGCTACCAAACTGAAAATATTACCTATTGCTTGTTTTTAAAAAGTAAATAGCTATTAAAAGTAATTGTTTTATAAATGTAACTGAGAGCATTACTAAGAGTGGACAATAAAATGTATAGCTGATCACAAGCTTTATGTTTTAGGGCAACAGCCCCAGTTACAACTTGTTTGGATGCCTACGAGTATACATGGATTGGCAGCTGGTTGGTATGTGAAAGGAAAATGAAAGTTAATTTAATCAGAAAATCATCTTGCTTATACTTTCAAATGAAACAATATTTGAGCAGGTTGAGTTCTTGGGATTTTTTAGGAATTAGAGCAAATAAATAGAAAATTTCTCAGACAATTAAGATTGAATTAGGCTTTTCATCACCCCACTACACTGATGTGCTTGTCCTTATTAACTTTGCCCTCCTTCTGCCCTCTATGTCTCATCAGAGTTTTAATAAATATGTGCCTCTTCCCAACTTCAGACTCTTTGCCGCAGTGTTCTCAAAATCCTCATAGACAGGCATTGGTTGGGTCAATGTCCTCAGGTTAGAATGAAGCATTCATCTTTCTCTGGGTGCCCATGGCCCATTCTGATTATGGAAGTCCCTGAAGGTTTTTTTGTTTTTAATCTTCTTTAAAATCTGCTTCTTTCTGAGATGGCTTGTGGGTACCTGCATGTCTTTCTTTCTCAACCACATTGCTTACCCCTCTACAAAAATTTTTTTCTGCCTTTTCTTTTTCTTGCACCATAATTCCAACAAATAATTAAGCTCTTCTCTCATGTTGGGGCACTAGCAAAGGATGACTCTGAAGCTATTTTCTTAATATACATCTCCAAAACTGAGATTCTTTGCTTTGGTGCAGATAGTTTTAGGCACAGAAGGGAGCCTGTCTGGCTACCTTCTGTATTTTGTCTTCCTGATTTAACACCCACTTCTTGAACAGTGGCAGAGACCCTTGTTCTTTGTGGATTATAAAACTGTGTCACGTCATGCTATTTTTCTACTAGTTAGTGGAGAAATAACAGAACATTTTTTTTCTTTAAATAGAGGAATCAATACACATGAACACGGAGGAAGTAAGGTGCTATGGAGAATACTGCCTTAGATTTATTAATCATCTTCCCATGTAACATTACATTAGGGCTCAGAAACCCAATACCCCCCAATATGACATTTTGACATGCTGAACAAGAAGTCTCAAGGTCTTTCTGAAGAACCACCTTCACCATTTCTCCTAAGGAAGCTGAAGTTATGTTTTATTTTTTTAATCTGCCTAAGATCAGATCCACTAAGGAAAACAATTATATTTTATTTCCTCTCCCAGTTAGTTCACTATCTACTGCAGAAAAGAAGACTAGATGTGACCACACCTCATCAGAACTTTTACAAGTATAATAATAACTGTCTTTAAGGACTTTTTAAATTTCAAAGAAAACTATTTTCAAGTTAATCTCTGGTCTCTGGTCTAATCATTCTCCTTAGCAATTATTTATTGCCCTTCAATAGAATACCTCTTCTCCCTCCCATAACCTATCTTACCAGGATAGATGCCTTCATTGTTTCTCTAACCTCCAAATGTTATATAAGTTTTTGTAACTTATTGGTAAGTTGAGTCTTTATTCTGAGTGTTCCTACGTACACATGTTAAGTAAATTTGTATGCTTTTTCTCCTATTAATCAACCTACTTTATCCCAGTAATTTTTCAGTAAACCTTTAGGGAGGCAATGGCCATGGCTTCCATAGTTAATATAATGAAATTTTATTCAAGGATTAAGCCAGATGCCTCTCCTGTGTCCCCTCTTTAGAATGTGTCTTTGGAAACAAAACAGTCCCAATGAGAGATCCAACCTTTTGTAATAGCATGATGGGTTCCTGTTGCCTCCTGCATACATAGAGCCAATTCAGAGAAAGCAGTACTGCAGTCAAGAAATAGTTTAATAAACTCAGAGCTAGCCAAATGGAAAGACAGGAGTCTATTACTCAAATTATCCACCCCGAGAAGTCACAGGCTAAGGCTTTTATGGATAACTTGATAGGCAAGTGGCTAGAGAATGGGTGCTACTGATTGGTTGGGGATAAAATCGTAGGGGTGTGGAAAATGGCCCTGATGTATTGAGTCAGCCTCTGGGTAAGGGCCACAGGACCAGTTGAGTCTTGAGTTTTTGGTCCAGATGGAGGCAATTGTTCCCCAGAATCCAGAAGTCCAAAAAAATACCTCAAAAAACGAATCTTAGGTTGTAGAATGGTAATTTTATCAACACAAACAATTGGGAAACTACAAATATTGTGATCTTCCATGCAGTAAACAGTTATAGAAAGGCAAGCTATGCCTACATCTTAGCAGAATCCAGGCCTTTTCCATAATCCTAGTCTTGTGGACTTCAATAAGTCTTACAAAATTGTTTCAGAACAAGGAGGGGGTCAGTTTTAGGGAGAAACTATTACTGTTCTTGCTTTAAAGTTAAACTGTAAACTGATTTCCTTCCACGGTTAGCTTGGCCTACTCCTAGGAATGAGTGAGGACAGTCAGCCTCTGAGGCTAGAAGCAAGATGAAATCAGCCATGCTAGACTTCTCTCACTGTCATAATATTTGCAAAGGTGGTTTTATTTCTACTTCTTGTATTTGCTGGTCTCTTGACAATTTCTTTCATTCTCAGCAGAATTATTAAGCTAAAGTAATTTAATTCAGTAAATCCTTCTATCTCTTTAGTAGCTAAAAAAATAAAGATTGTGAGGGGAGTTTAAATGAGCTAGCTAAATATTTCGTGGATGGTGATTATGAGTGCTTTTCAATACTAAATTACTCTGGGGAGTCTTGGTGGATTTCAGTTATCCACTATGTTTTGGTTACTGTCTGAATACTCTCTTATATTGAGTTTAGTTAGAAAAACAAAACAAAACAAAACAAAAAAAAAAACAGAGAGAAAGACAAGCTATGCATACATCTTAGAACTCAGGTCTATCTCATAATCCTACCCATTAGAATGGCCAAAAATACAAAACACAGACAACACCAAATACTGATGAAGGTGTGAAGCAACAAGAACTCATGCATTGCTGCAATCATACTCCTTAGTATTACCCAAATAATTTTAAAATTTATGCTCACACAAATACTGGCACACAAATGTTTATAGCAACTTTATTCATAATTGCCAAAATTTGAAAGCAACCAAGATACCTTTTGATCAGTGAATGGATAAACTATGGTACATTTATGCAATGTAATAGTACACAGTGATGAAAAGAAATGTTATGAGAGAATAGAAAGACATTAACTACATACTGGTAAGAAAAAAAAAAGCCAGTCTGAAAAGGGTGTATTCTGTATAATTCCAACTGTATGATATTTTGAAAAAGACAAAACTGTAGAGGTAATAATAAGATCAGTGGTTGCCAAGGTAGCAAGGAGAAAGGAGGGATAAACAGGCAGAGCATAGGGGATTTTTAAGGCAAGGAAGCTCTTCTACATGACACTGTAATGGTGGAAAGATGACAGTATACATTTATCAAAACCCATAGAACTGTGTAACATAAAAGTAAACTGCAACGTAAACCATAAACTTTGGTTAATAATAATGTAATCACATTGGTTCCTCATTTGAAACAAATGTATCTCACTAATGCAAGATGTTAATAATAGGGGTAACTGAGCAGAGGGAAAGGCAGTATGTAGTTACTCTCTATACCTGCTGTTCAATTTTTCTGTAAACCTCACACTATAAGACATATAGCCTATTAATTTTTTAAAAATGAGAGAAAGAGGAAAATAAAAAAATTAGAAGAGTATTGCCTATTGCCTCATCTCATTGTGAAAAAACATCATTCAACAGTGAAAACTCAAGTGATAGAAATATGCTCATTAGCTTGATTACAAAAGTGCACTTTAAACTATAGTATAATGACTAGTACAAAGTTTTTAAGGAAGAGGAAGAAAAGAAAAAAGAGAAACCATTAATTTTACCATTGTTTACATTAGGAAGTCTTTAAAACAACTATAGATCAAATATAGACATACACTATATATGTGTGTGTATGCATATGCTATGTGACATATATAATATGCTAACATAACATATACTTTATATTTTATGCATACAAAAATATAAAGTGATCACAAAGCTAACCCGTAGTATAAATATACTTATTTTTTTAAATATTAGATAAATCAAACATGTATGTATGTGTCTGTGCAAACATACAAACATACATACACTACACAAAGAAATGAACCATATTAGGAAAAGATGACATAATCCAAACAAAAAATATGACATAAATCCTATTTTTTATATTATATAATGTAAATGGACTTACTTCCTTGACTAAAAATTGGACCACAAAACAAGTCAATTATTTTTATAAATAAAGGTCACTATCTAAACAATGTGATTCTTAAAGATTGAAAATAAAAGAAAAGGCAAGTACACTCCAAGCAAATGCATTTTGAAGGAAAGCAGAGGCTGCAATCTTAATACCACAGCAGGTGGAATAGCAAATTCAGTCCTGCATGAGAATAACAATGTGGTTGGAATTCTCCATATATAAAAAGATTTATGGTAATTAAGATAGACGATTTAGGCACAAAGATAAACAACTAGAGTAATTTAATATAATATATAACCAAGACCCAGATACATGCATATGTAAAAGCTTAATTCATAACCGAGCTGCCACTGAAGTTTATTGGGGAAATGACTGACTCTTCAACAAATTTTTCTGAGAAATTCTGCTATCTACTCTGGAAGAATAAATACCTCTTTCAAAAGGAAAAAATACTCAAGCGTAAAACGTAAATCTATAAATTTTATGAAGAAAATGTAAAAGATTATACATATATAATTAGAGCAGGAAGATGTGTTATTTTTTACAAGTGGGAAGAGCTTAAGCCATTAAAATTAATTCATAAATTTCAATACATTAAAATGTAGAATTTGCTACTTATCAAAAAGTGAGTATAAAAACATGCCACCAACTGAAAGACATTTGAAAAAATATACTTGTTAAAGCCTTGAATTCCAGAATAAGAAATAAAATTTATAAATCATTGGAAAATGAATAAGCTTTATTTCTCTAAAATGAAGTAAAGATTTCTATAGCGCTTCACACAAAAGACAAGTGTATAGCCAATAAACATATTAAAAGATGATAACTTTATAAGTGACTAAGGAAATGTATAGTAAGGTCAAAGTAATATAGCCTTCCACACTATTTATTTTGATGAAAATTTAAGTCTGACATTGATTTTGGGGATAGATGTTTTTAAAAATGATGTTTTATTCATGACTGATAAGTTCAGTTTTCTTGAACATTCTGTTCTTCTTTCTATGTTCAATATTTAATTTAAAAAATTTAGAACCAGTCTATAATCCTGTGTTAAAATAAAATCTATGATGTAAAACTGTGGAACCGAAAATACTTGCATATTGCATATCTCAGAAGCTGTGATAAGTAAAACATTTTGCTGTATTTGTGATTTTTAAATCCCCATTGAATAGCTTTCAATTTGAGTTTATCAAAATCCATTCTATGTATTCAAGTCCACATTTTCACATAAGCAAAGAAACCACATGAGGATGGGAGATGCTGGTCAAAGAGTAAAATGTTTCAGTCAGACAGAATGGATAAATTCTGGTGATACTGTTACAGTATATAGACCGGAAAGACAAATGGGTGAAACAGGAGGATTTTATTAAAGTGACCACCAGCTCAGCGGATTCACATCCCAAGCACCTAACAGAGACCGTGCTTGACATTTTATACATCCAGGATGTTGTAGCAGCTAACAGATTTACAGAAACCAGAACAAAGAAAAGTTAATTAAGTTGTAATATGCCTTGTGATCTATGTTACATTTGAAAATAGCATTTTGAGAAACACATTACACATTCTTTGGGTATTATCTTGCCCTGTGAACTTGCAGCTGGTCTGCAAGTAAAACAGGAGTCTTGAGATGCCTCAGAACTTTGCTGAGAATGTGGGGAGAATAGCTAAGGTAAGTTTTACGGGGAGTTAGTTAATTTCAAGAAGATCTGGGGTTAGGTTTTCTATTGAACACAATACAGTAAACTTTATTATATAGCAACTACAAACTACTATTGTTATTGTTTAATCTCCCTCTTCAATACATTGTGCTGTATGGTGACTATAGTTAATAATGATGTATACTTGAAAACTGCTATGAGAGCAAACCTTAAATGTTCTAATTATACGCACATATACACAGACAACAGTAACTATCTGAGGTGATAGGTATGTTAACGAACTTAATTGTGGCGAGCATTTCAACACATATGCATGTATCAAAGCCTTCATTGTATGCTATATACAATTTTTATTTGTCAATTTTTTCTCAATAAAGCTGAAAAACCTTAAATAAAAAAGAAACCATAATTTAAGATGAAGGATTGCTGTTGCTGCATGTTAGACGTGACTACTGGTGTCTGGGCAGGTGTGATTTTTTCATGTGTGGAATCCACTTCTCTGAATCTGATTTCTTTATAAGAAACAGAGCATTCTTCCTGTTAATACATGTGTCAAACTAACAATAGTTACAAAATATTTGCTATACCTCCATCAGGTAGGTTTATTCCTTTTCCCTTTGAGTCTAGGCTGGCCTTTGACTGCTTAAGCAATCAAATATTGTAGAATGGTACTATGAGTTCCTAGATTGGTAATCTTGAGATTCCAGTTTTGAAGTCCTACTATGTTGCAAGATAAACAATTAGGAGAGGGGCTAAGACTATGAAAAAGGAGAGGTACCCAACAAAGTTCAGTTTCTCAGATATCTCCACCAGGTTGGCAGGCTAGTGAGTAGGCATTTTTTAGAATCTTCAAGTACTTAGCTATCAGCTGAATGCCACTGAGTGACCCTAGTCAACTAGTTGTAGAACACAGTAAGAATCACCAAGTGAAACCCTTCCCATATCCCTGACCCACACGTCATATAATAAAATGATTGTTACTTTAAACCACTGTATTGGAATAGTTTATTATAAAGCAAGAAATGTTGAGAAAATTTTACCTTAATTTGTTTAGATCATTTTAATTTTTAAAGAGAAAATGAAAATTAACTCTACAAATTAATATGCCACAGAAAATAGAGACTTTCAAAATCTACAAATATGTTAGACCTCATACATGTAATGAAAGGAAAATTCTATAACTCATGTACTCAACATTTGTGGGGCCTGTATTTTGTGCCCAGTATAGGAGTAGAAAGTGGAACAAAGTTCTCCATTCCCAAGAAGCTTATATTCTACTAGGTGTAAGAAAACTAAAGGACAAATCAACAAATTAATTTTTAAGAGTGAAAAGTGCTATGAAGAAAGCATGTATGTTACTAAGTGGGTAGTGGAGACATTTAATTTAGATACCGCAGTTAGAAAAGCTAAATGCCACCATCATTAAGATGATGACATTAAATTTGACATTAGATTGGCAAATAGAAAAGTGTATTCTAAAGAGGAACAGTATAGAAGTGACCAATTTCTTGATGTAGGAAGCAATTTGATCAAGTGTGAAACTGAATTGCAGTTGGTCAGTCTGTAGTATAGTTAAGTAAAGATTTCAGTGGCTCAGGTGGAGGGTGAGATAAAGTAGGCATCAACTCTTGCAAATATTTAACCATGGTGAACTAGATGTTGCGATTATTTATTCCTATGGGCAATACAAGGCACTGGATCACCTTAAACAGAAAGATGGCATAATTCTAAATATATTTTAAGATGATAATATATTTTTATGTTATGTTGAAAACAGATTGAAAATCAGGTTGTTTCCTTAATAATTACTTAGTCATCTCCCCCAAATCCTATAGCAATACTTAGGTACATACACTATTTATATAAATGCATACATTGTGCAGAGTGCTGTGCAAGATTGATTAAAAATTCACAGGCCTCATGATTTTTCTTTTACTAGTAATTTATAAGGAAGGAGAGAGGCTGGTGAGCAATCGTTGAAGAAAAATCCTTACCAAACTTGACTTTAGAAAAAAAAGTTATCTTAAACCAGTCATAGTTGTAGTAAAACAATGTCACTGAGACAATGAAACTTTCACACAGTGTGATGTAGTCTGAATTTTGACAGCATGTTGATGTATTCTAAAAGGATGTAAAGGATGTTTACCTAGAAACAGAACACTCTCTAAAAAGAAGCCGTAATATACATAGAAGGGAAAAATGAGGTCTAAATCTCATTTAGATCATTGTCATAAGAAATGAATTAGTGCCATAACATAGAATAAATGTCAATCATTTACATTATCTTATTTCCTCATCTTTCATTTATGAATTTTAGCACAATTTTTAGAATATGCTCAATATTGAAACATCTATTGAAATAGTTGTCTTAGACAAATGTGTTCTTAAATATGCTTCATAGACCATTATATTAAGATGACTCTCATTAGACAAATAGTAAATTAAAATAGGCAGTTGGTCAGTCTCTGTAGTATAGTTAAGTAAGGATTTCGGTGACCTAAGTAGAGGGTTAAGATAAAGTAGCATCAATTCCTGCAAATATTTACCATGGTGGAGTTTTTCATTGTCACAATCATAACGGACATACAGATCATTATTTTAACACACAATAATAGCATTCTTTTATTGTGCTGGGTTTTTTTAATATCACATACTTTTAATAATAATAATACTTTTATTATTTTTATTGTAGTTGAACACTAACATAAGATCCATCCTCTTAACACATTTTTAAAGGTAAAATTAAATATTGTTAACTGTAGGCACTGTGGTGTATAGCAGATCTCTAGAACATTCTTCTTGTGTAACTGAAACTTTATAACCAGGAAACAACTCCCCATTTCTCTGTTCTCTTGTCCCCTGGCAGCCACTATTCTACTTTCTGCTACTCTGAGTCTTACTATTTTAGATGCCTCATATAAGTGAGAAAATGCAGTATTTGTCCTTCTGTAAATGGTTTATTTTGCTTATCATGTCTTCAAGGCTTGTATATGTTTTAAAGACTGAATAATATTCTGCAGTTATGTGTAAATCACATTTTCTTTATCCATTTATCTGTCAATGGATGCTTAAGTTGTTTATACACATTGGCTCATTAGACAAATAGCAAATTTTGCAAATAGTGCCACAATGAATAGTGATATGCTATTATCTCTTCGAGATCTCTTATATTTTTCTGGATTAATGACTGGAAGTAGGATCATGTGGTAGTTCTACGGTTAATTTTTAAAGAAACTTTCATACTGCTTTCCATGAAAGGTGCATCATTTTGCATTCTCCACAATGAGGTACAAGAGGTACAATTTCACCATATCCCCAGCAACACTTGTCTTTCATTTTTTTTTTGATAATAGGCATCTTAACAGGTATGAGATGATATCTCACTGTGGTTTTGATATGCATGTCCCTGAAGATTAGTGGCAATGAGCAATTTTTCATATAACCATTGACCAATTGTAAGTCTTTGTATTCAATTCTTAGGCCCATTTTCCATCAGGTTATGTGTTCCTCATGCATTTCGGAAATTAATCCTTTATTTTATATATAGCTTACAAATATTATCTCCATTGCTATAGGTTGCCTTTCACCCTGCTGAATTATTTGCTTGCTATGCTGAAGCTTTTTATTTTGATAGCCCTGAATTAGTAGCCCTAATTATCTATTCTTGCTTTTTTGTCTATAGTTGCAATGTCATATCTATAAAATCTTTACCAAGACCAATGTCAAAAATAAACCTTTTTCTTGCTTTTTTTCCTAGAAATTTTAAAGATTGATATCTTATGTATAAGTGTCTAATCTATTTCATGTTGACTTTTTGTGTATATTATAAGATATGAGTCTAATTTTTGCATGTGGATATTGTTTTTTCATCATCAGTTATTGAAGAAACTATCCTTTCTCCATTGTGAATTATTTAATCCTTGTATAAAACAGCTGACCTTATATGTATTGGTTTATTTCTGGGCCCTCTATTCTGTTATATTGTTCTATATGTCTGTCTTTATACTAGTACCATACTGTTTTAATTACTGTGAGTTTTTAATGTATTTTGAAATCATGAAGTGGGTTGCCTCTAATTTGTTCTTCTTGCTCAAGATTGTTCTGGTTGTTAGTGATTACTATCTAAAATATGCAATGAACTCCTACAACTTAATAACAAAACAGCAAGTTGCCTGATTTAAAAATGGTCAGAAGACCTCAATAAAAATTTTTCAAAGAAGGCTTACAAATTTCCAACAGTATGGAAAAAATTGATCAATGTCACTAATCACTGAAATGCAAATCAAAACTACAGTGAGATATTCTCTTGTACCTCTTAGAATGGCAATGATCAAAGTGATAAGAAATAAGTGTTGGTGAAGATGTGCAGAAAAGGGAACTCTTGCATATTGTTGGTGGGATATAAATTGACATGACCATTATTGAGAACAATATGGAGGTTCTTCAGAAAATTAAAAATATAATTACTATGTGATCTAGCAATTCTATTTCTGGGAATATATTACTATCTGGGAATATATTACTATCTGGGAATTAAATTACTATCTGGGAATTAGATTACTATCTTGAAGTAATATCTACGCCTCTTTGTTCACTGTCACATTATTCACAAAAACTGTTATAGAAATAAAGTAAATGTCAATTAATGAATGATATACACAGATCACATAAATTAGAATAATATTCAACCATAAAAAGAAGGAAATCTTGCCCTTCTTTAATTTCACATAATGTCCTACAGGTTTATCCATGCTGTCACATAGATAAAACTACAGGACATTGTGTGAAATTAAATAAGCCAGACACAGAAAGACAAATACCCTATGATCTCAATTATATGTGTAACCTAAAAAAGCTGAACTTACAAATGCAGAAAGTAGAATAATGGCTGTCAAGGGAGACATGGGGAGATGTTCAAAGAGTATGAACTTTCAGTAATAAGTTGAATATATTTTGGGAACCTAAAATACAACAAGGTTACTACAGTTGATAATAGTAAATTGTTTACTTGAAATTTGATAACAGAATAGATTTTAAGTGTCATCAACCCCCTTCCCCCCCACACACAGAATAATTGCAACTATAGGTAGTGTTGGACGTGTTAATTGCCTGTGGTAATCAATACACTATATATACATATATATAGTGCTATATATATATATATATATATATATATATATACACACATACACATACATATACAAATTGACCATGTTATTGGAAGTAAATCACTCCCCAGCAAATGCTAAAGAACGGAAATCATAACAAACAATCTCTCAGACCACAGTGTGTAATCAAATTGGAACTGAGGATAAAAAAATAACTCAGAACCTCACAACTTCATGGAAACTGAACAACCGGCTCTTGAATGTTGACTGGAAAAACAATGAAATGAAGGCAGAAATAAAGATATTCTTTGAAACCTGAATGAGTACACAACATACCGGAATCTCTGGGACACATTTAAAGCAGTGTCTAGAGGGAAATTTATAGCAATAAATGTGCACATGAGAAGCAAGAAAAGATTAAAAAACAAACAAACAAACTCAAAAACTAGCAGAAGACAAGAAATAACTAAGATCAGAGCAGAACTGAAGGAGACAGAGACACAAAAACCCTTCAAAAAATCAATAAATCCAGGAGCTTGGTTTTTGAAAAGATCAACAAAATCGACAGACCACTAGCCAGATTAATAAAAAAGAAAAGAGCAAAGAATCAAATGGATGCAATAAATGATAAAGGGGATATCACCACTAATTCCACAGAAATACAGACTACCATCAGAGATTACTACGAACAACTCTATGCACATAAACCAGTAAACCTGGAAGAAATTGATAAATTCCTGGACACTTGCACCCTCCCAAGCCTAAATCAGGAAGAAGTTGAAACCCTGAATAGGAAAATAACAAAGACTGAAGTTGAGGCAGCAATTAATAGCCTACCAACCACAAAAAGTCAAGGTCCAGATGGATTCACATCCAAATTCTACCAGTTGTACAAAGAGGAGCTGGTACCACTCCTTCTGAAACTATTCCAAACAATACAAAAAGAGGGAATCCTTTCCAAATCTTTCCATGAGACCAACATCATCCTGATACCAAAATCCGGCAGAGACTCAACAAAATAAGAAAACTTCAGGCCAATATCCAGGATGAACATAGATGCAAAAATCTTCAATAAAATACTGGCAAACCAATTGCAACAGCACATGAAAAAGCTTATCCATCACGATCAAGTAGGCTTCATCCCAGGGATGCAAAGCTGCTTAAAATTATACTTTAATTCTGGGGTGCATGTGCAGAATGTGCGAGTTTGTTACATGGTTATACACATGCCATGGTGATTTGCTGCATCCATC